>JAUBNQ010000003.1:11385063-11407455 GCA_032353495.1 Ctenopoma kingsleyae | reverse complement strand
CACCAGCAGACCTTGTCAAGGGTGAAATTAGACCAAACAGTGCAGTGAGGTTCAGCTCTGACATTACTGTGTGCCTAGATGCACATACACACAGTTCAGTTGGTAAAAGTCCATGCTGGAAGCTGAGATCATAGAATACAAAGAAGTTGTTTAGGGAACTTCTTGATTTTATTATAGTATTGAGGTATATTTTTGTGATTCTTTTTTTTTTTTTTTTTTCCATAATGGATAATGCAACTCTAGTCATGTTAAAGTAAGTAATTGAAATAACACATACTGTATAACTGAACATATCTAGGCACACAAATGTAGGTAAAGTAAAAGACAAACCAATAAAAATCTAATATAAATTAAAAAAAATGATGTAAATATAATACAGATGTTAAATTACAAAATAAGATCATAGAAATTCCATTGATAACTCATATTCTTTAAAATCAACTATTGAAGAGAATGTCCATTATTAATTTTAAACCAGTCAGTAAAATATAAGCTTTAACTCAAAGACAAAGAACAGTCACTGATGAGGTAGCGGTAGAAGGGACCTGTCTCCCAATAGTGTGACAGCATTTTATGCAACTGCTCTCCAATTCCTTTTATTACTCATAAAAAAAAAGTAGAGACAAAAGATCTTTTCCACAGTAAATGACAGGACGTACCTACTTCATTTTTACACATCCGACAGTAATTATCATCCGCGAGTCCAGTTTGTTAAGTATAAGATGTATGCATTTCATACCTGTGTATATTTACCCAAAACTCTAAAGCCCTCTAGATTTAAAAGTATAATAATGATTTATACACATACACAAGCTGTGTTTCATGCTCATGTGTATCTGTGTGTGAGCACATATGCGCATTTAAGCTGGTGTATTTTCAGTTGTTTAGTTATGATTAAACAATTCTGTTTCTTCATTTGGGCAAACTCAGACAGACTGTGTGTTTGTTTATGTAAGCATGACTCACACGGTTAGATTTTCCTCCAGAAGAATCTGGCATGAGGTGTGTATTATAGTGTTGCCCCCATATCTAATATATATTAAGCTACGAAAGATATGAGTTGTGTTTAGTATATTAAATAAATGCACCCTGGGGTACCTCTGATTTGATGGAGAAGTCAGAGTTAGATGTGGATGCACAAGCCTTATTATATTTGTGACAATATGAGGAGTCTGTGGAAGCAGATGTACTAAATATTTTGGATACGGGTCTCCTGCATGTCTCCCTCTGTCTCATTTTTCCCTCTCACCATTTGCTGCTCTTCTGTTCTCTCCTCTCCCTCTGTCTTCTAATGCCTCTTCACCATTTCTGGGGACTCTGCTTGCAAAAATGGTTTCAAGTTATATAATTATCATCCTGATCTAAGCAAGATTCTTAATATTGATTCTTAAAATCAAATACTTTATAAATAAATGTGAATAAACAAAAAATAAATACTGTGGGAAAACTGTGTTTTTTTTTATGGAATTATAAAGCATTCAGCTTGTCTATTTTCTTCATCTTAAATTATTCCTGATGCAGCCGAAGCATTGTAAAACTGTCTGTCCAAACATTTCTGGAGTGACATCTAGATAGTTCCACTGAGGAAAAATTATTTTGTGACATCGTTTTATCGCCTAACCCTACTATTTGGCCAACTGAACATTTGTGTGATGTTCTCTTTTCATGTGTTGAATCGATGCATGTGAAGCATTATTAGGAAAATTATAGTAGATACTGTATTTCAAGATGTTGCTCTGTTCATCTGCACAGCTTAATGTTGTTCCTGGAGACATGTTAAACTAGGATTAACTTCAAAATGCTAGCGGCACAGTCATTGAAAATGTTGGTAAAAAGATTGGTTTCTTTTGATAAACAGAAAACTAAAAGCTTATTTTAATCTAACATAAGCCTTACATGCACTTACTAATGTCTGTAGTTCAATGCTGTGGTGGTTTGCTGCAGCATGCGAAGCACAAAGTCAGTCTGCTAAGTCACCCAGCCGGCCATACTGCATTTCTGTATACCTGCTGCCTTGGCATCCTGTGCACATGCAAACTGAGTGGAATGGAAAGATGGTGCTGATGATGCTCACTGGTCAAACACACACACACACACACACACACTCACTCTTGTCACAGTTGGACATCAGGGCATGCTGGTATTGTAATTAGAGTGAGGATGACACTTTTCACTGTGTACTCATCATGTGCCTTAGCTGCAAGGTGACTCTTACGGTTGTTTCGCCTACTTTATGCACACACACGAACACACATACACACAACTAAATACACACTGGACCTTGACAGATGTCAGGGTGGCATTCAGCCCACACACACACACACACACACACACACAGAAAGAGAAACATGCACACAGCCGCACACACAACACATTTAACTAACATGCTTAGTCACCTCTCTCATGTCCAGGACTCATCTGTGACCAGTTGAGTAATTAGCTCTTACTTGACGTCATGCGGCCCTCTGAGCCTTCACGGTGAATGGATTCTAATAAGACAATGACAGGTGACAGGTGTCCCATGTTTAGCCATGCTTCCATTCACAAGAGAGAACTATCTCCACCCTTTGATCTTTATGATAATATTGTATGATGCAGTGGGGACCTCACTGTACCAGTGTATTGAATTTGAAACCTATGACTTAGAATTCATTTCTGCAAAAAGAGTTTATGATGTGTCCACGTCATGTTGTTCAGATCATAATTTTGAGCAACTAAACAGCCTCACAACTGTCTCAGTGTACTTGTACAAAGCTCCTACTGCTCCTAACGTCGAGGGGGAAATTGTGTAATACTTCGAAAGTCACACAATGAAAGCAACCAGTTGTACCACCAAATCTTAGTGCCAAGGTATTTCACCACAACCATAGAGCATCTGTTGATCCATGTGAGCATAAGGTCCAGCATAACCTAAACTGGTCATCAGTGTCTTGTTACCTAGTTTATGGGAGGCAGCGACAGTGAACATCTGGCTGTACAGATGGATGGAAAAACATACAGGACAAAGAAACCTCATTACAGCCCATTTCTCATCCATCTATAATGTCAGCTGTGGACCCATACGTTCAGCCGAAAAGAGTCATAAATTGTGACTTAATTTTAGAGAGAGCTTAAATGTACCCTGCTGTGTCGTTCAGTGTGTGTGTGTCTGATTGTGTGATTCATCCATCAAAAGGTGTCAGACTCCTCCGGCATTTGAAGTGTCCAGTTGTCCAGTCTATCTCTATGACCATGTTGGCCTGCCTGTGGGAGAGACGGCTGTTTCTCAGCGGTAGAGTACAGCCTAACTCATAGGGAAGAAAACTGTTGCTGCACTTCTCTCCTCTTATTCCGTGCCACCATAGCAGACAAAATCCAAAGACCGATATCACTCCCTCAGCTGTGAAATTTATAGTGGCAAGTGTAGAGTTACATGATTTGTACATTAGTAGTAGCAGTACTAGCAGAAAGTACAGTAGCTGTATGTGCCATAGATTTGTTTTTGGTTGTTTTGTTTTTTTTTCTGTTAAATTGTGGGATCTTCTTATTGTAATTTTAACACTAGCATAAATAAACAGAATCTGGGCACAAATACACACACATTAATATCCTTAAATTTAAATAGGAGCTTGGTGGGTTTTTCCTAATGAAGATCTTCAACAGATACAGACCTCATTTCTCATTGTGATTTCCAGTATATTATTTTATCATGTAGCATACATTTTTACATACATGACATAAGACATTTTCATCATTATAGCCTCATTGATAACCCCAACCCTAATAATGCAGAGCTGGTAAGAACCAAGGCTGGTTTAAAGAAAGTAGGGCTTGACGCAATGGTTACCTAATCACAGTAACATGACTTTGCACTCACACAGTGTCGTGTCCGTTCAGGTGTATGATTTTAAGTGCACTTGTGCAGTGTTTAGAATGATTTAGTCATGGTATTTCAATTAGCTGGAACCATCTTAGTCGCTGTAAGATGACAAACAAGCTGAGTCCATACTGTACTACTCCCTGTTGTGTCTTCATTTCTGGAGGTCTGCAGTACCCAGTTCCCTCTCAAGTTATTTCCTCAGCTTGGGTGAATTGTGTTTGTGAATTGGGTGCATTGTTTGATTAAATATTCAGTGATCCACTCTCTGTAACCATTGGCTAAGTTTGAAATTAGAGTATTACAATAGCGAACACTGATTGTGGACTATTTTGAGCATCTGCACACTTTTTTTTTTTACCTCATTGCTGTCCTGCATCAAGGCCTGCTGAGCCCTGAGAGAGGTAATAAAACTGTCTGCAACTCAGCATGCCTTGCAAAACCTCAGTATGGAGAATTTTCTGCAGAACCACATGAGACTGCTCACTGTTTGTGTCTCCCAAATAAGCCTTGACATGTAATTCCCTTCACCTTGCCACCTAAGAGCTCCATTGGTCTTATCAATAAACAGCCCATTTAACTCAGAGGTCAGTCCAAACTTCAACTCTAACAACTTTTGCCAGCCCACCCAAAAAGAGTGGAAGGATTTATTTAAATTCACGCTTTTCTCTCTTTCTGCCCTTGAGGCAAGCAAACTTTAGAATAAGCAGCCATTCAGCATCTGTATTGGCTCACCTCCATTAGTTTCTTGATTGACCACCGACAATGGTAGCACATACCCTGTGATTTGTTTCTCCGCGTTGCCCTACTCCTAATCTCCCATCCATCGCTCCAAATCAAGGCTCAGGTCGCTGTGCCCGCGGCCTGCAGGCATCACTCATTATACTGTGAAGTTTCAATTGCTGCCTGACCCCTTCCATCCAATTTCATAGCTGCTCATGGTCAGCCAGTGCCCTGCTGATCCACTCTGAAACACTTTAAATGAACCAACCTTTGGCTCAAGGCTGCCACTCAACTCAGCAAGACGAGAGGGAGACAAATTTAGTTCAAATGAATGTCAAGCCTTGTTATTGTACCTCTTGGTTAATGTGGTTTGGGTACTCGAGAGCCTCGACTTTCCCTTTTCCCTTTCATTCTTATTTCAAATACACTCACACAAATACTGGGGAATGAAACGCTTCAGTACGCTGCTAATAAAGAAAATAAACTACCTCTGGCTTTGAAAAATGAAAAATGTCAACTTAATCCAGTTGCGACACTGTTTTCAGGTCACAATTTGTCTCCAAAGGATATTTTCTGTTTGAAGCTGATGAGGAGCTACATTTTCAATAACACAGAGTCTTGCTTCATTGAGGAACTATGGTGTTCACAGCTGTTCTTTCTATGAAATAGCCTATAAACACGTGAACCTTCTTGCAGGAAAGTAAGATTATCTCTCATGAACGGTCTGTCACACTGCATGTTACTATTAGTAATTCTTATCTTCTGGAAAGTAGCATATTATCAAGATGAATCTAGCATCCGCATGCCTTTATGATTTATTCTCTGAAGCTGCATGCCAGCATGATCACATATGATCATCGGGCACTTTGTCACTTTAAATGTAATTCACAACCTTTCAGCAGCAGTTATTTGATGACTTCATCTGTAACATTTTCTAGCTAAGTGATGTTTGCTTGCAGTAGCGCTGTGTGTGGGCTGCTTGTCTCTGTTGTTGTGCATTAGTCAGGTGTTGAGGTGCACACTAGGGGCCACATTCCTTCAGGCCCAATTACATATTTGTAAATTGAAGGCCACCATATGGCAGTAGCTGCTGAATGGAGGAAGTAAAAAGTAAATGGGTAAATGGGTTTGCTGGCCAACTTGTTGTTCTTTCATCACTGTGTCAGTGAAGTCTTCAACATGCAGTGGATATGATTATATTATATGCCGTAATAATGAATTGTTTATTTTAAAAAAATCTATATCATAAATTAATCAACTAATGATTTCAAATGTAATACAGGATTGGATTTGATCTGATTTAGAGACTTGCATTGAGAGTATACAAGCAGTGTGTGTGTCAGCTTATGTATCATATGAGTACCACAAAGCTCTTATTGTCAGTTTGTTTTCATTGTATTGATAGTTTTTTCTGTGCTGGCTGTTGCCTATCTACTCTACTGGGTGGTGATGTCTGTCTTCTTTTTGTTTTACATCAGTTGATTTATTTTTTACGTGCTTGTACATCTGACAAAGTTGTGTATGTTGTATTAACAATGAAATTTCAAACATATCTAACTGCATAGATGCATCATTGAGTAACATTTGACTGATGGGATTTAATGGGAATGGGTTTGCAATATCAGCAATAACAAAATAAATACGCACCTCCAATTTATTTTATTTTTTAATTTGTGATACTGACATTGGGACCAGTATTAAATTGACCATTTAAACAACAGTGAATGCTTTGATCTAAACTGATGCTATAGATGACAGTACATTTCTCCTCCACAGCCAGTGAAAACTGCCACGACTTTCACCCCATGTTCTTTACCCACGATCGCTCCTTTGAGGAATTCTTCTGCATCTGCATCCAATTGCTTAACAAGACCTGGAAGGAAATGAGAGCCACAAGTGAAGACTTCAACAAGGTATGCTGCCTGCATCTATTTTTCTCAGTTTCCACCTAAGCTTCTAAGTGTCAAGTTTTTTTAAAAGGTTTTCAATTGGAATAGTGACAACTTTTAAGAGTGCTTGATATCAGAATACATAATAAATGTATTTGGTTTTTGAGTGTGACTGACTTTTTTCCTCAGTCCCACTTTACACACACTTTATCATGTTTTATCATTGCATGCCTACCAGCTGAAAATATGCAGTGTGGAACCGACATACAGCTTAAGTCTTTAACTAATTAACAGATTTACGGTTTGAAGAAATGCAACACAACATGTATTTGCTATTTTAAACTTTGTGCAGAATCATGGCACAAATACAATTTCTGTCACTGACCTTCTTTTGTACAACCTACTGTAGCTCGCTCTTAATTAAAACCGTGAAAATCATATCTCGGATTATGTTAAGGCAAGATAGCATGCACAGTCAAATATTAGGTGTAATAATTGTGCATATACATGGGAATGTTCTTTTATTGTTTGCACAGATTAACATGCTTTAAGCGTTTCTTTTTTTAAGTGTGCCGATTGAGAGGGGGAACAGAGTACACATTTTGTGGGCTCTTTAGATTTTTAATGTTTCCTACATTGTTCTTTTTTTTCTATTCTCCGACATGAAACATTAGCTGCCTTGGTTGGCTGAACCACTAATTAGGCTTCTACATCTTCTTTTGGAGCTCAGTGGAGTCTGGATGAAGATGAAAAACTTCCTGTAGGCTGGTTAATGTTGAGTTGGAGAAAACGTGTGTTCGCTGCCAGGCAGTGAAAGTAACGAGGTGTTTTTGACAGATATTGTATGATGTGTATTCAACTGGGCATCAGTTGTAGCAGTCAACAGATGCTGTCTGCCTTTTCCCTGATTTGTCAAACAAATTATGATTATCTTATGGTGTCAAAAACCAAACAGACCGGCAAAATACAAGCCATCCTGTGTCCAGGTCCCTGCTTACACACTGATGTGTCATGGTCCTTGTTCAGATATGTCACACTATAGCAAAAGGACACGTTGTGCCACATGAAGGTGACACTGTAATTGCTGATTAATTTATTTTTATTTGTGAATGAACTGACTGTAGTGTGCATAAATGAAGTGATGCTAAATTTGCATCATCATTTTTGTTATTTTGCTGTGAGATAAATGATGGAAGATGCAGCAGAGTGAGCTTCATAGGCTTGTCTGGCTGTCACTGCAAGCAGAATCAGTGCTTGAATACTAGACTGTGAATAAAGTCTGGCTCTCAACTTGCACATAAGAAATAATTGGTATGAAAAAATGTTGTTTTGAGACTTGTTATAGGATTTTTATTTACCACAAATGACTGTAAACATAGAATAATAACATACTGTATTACATATATGTTTCGTCAAGATGGAAAAACAAGAGAACCACTCATTCGTTATTGCAGTTTAAATCCACCTACAGTACAGCCTTTTGAGGTCCTGACAATTTCAGCACCCTAAAAACTTTAGCAGTGAAATATTTGCTTTATGAATTCAGAGCTCAAAAATGATTATATTGTCTGACATGATCATCATCTAAATGTTGTAACAATGAACTGAAATTCAATATTTGATGATCAGTCATACTAGGAGTGATGAGGACATCTCTAATAGGCTTGAAATTACTACCACATCTCAACTTCAGCTCTACTTCTAGTTTAATCCATATACCATGCGCGCACCTTCCTTAGCAAGCCTATTATCCAGACCATCCTTCACACCCCTCCCTCAAAGGAAAGAGTCAATTTCGATTGAGTTTGGTTTGATGATGCTCTTCCCCAACTTCATCTTTCATCACATGGTACCTTGAGAGTTTGAAATTCAGCAGGAGTTCGTCGATAGTAAACTGCTGCTGAGACTATTGGTCTCGAGGGCTTCCTATCAATAAAGTGGTGCATGTGGAGCTCTGTTCTTCCAGCCTCTAACGTTGAATCTCAGTTTGTAACCACTGTGAACTTAAAAACAGTCTTGACACATCAGCCTCTCTGATGTGTGCAAGTTGTCATTTTCTACCCAATTCTGTCAACACAAACTGAGTTTCCACATTTCATAAAACACAATGCCTCAACAATAAGAGAGAGGACTGTTCCAAAAATGCAAAGTGGGAAAACGTGATGTAAATCCTGAGCATTAGCATGAGCAAAGTAAAATAAGAATTCATTAACATAACTTTCAACTTTTAATAATTTTACAAGATCACTAAAGCAATTAATTAAATGAGGGAATAAAAGAACATGAAATCCCAGCTACTGTAGAGGATGTTTATATTTTGTTCTTTGGGTCACAGCTGTAAGGGGAATTTCTTCAGATCATTCAGATTTGATTGAATTTTTCAAAATTGAGAAACACTTAGCAAATACTGGACAATATAGAGATGCAGACTTTCCACCTGCACCCCCTTCCTTTAAATAGTTCAATTTGAAGACAGAGAAATTAACATTTAAATATATGCAATTAAATAACATAAGGCGTCATGTGGACTAAAGTGTTTTACCGACGTTGACTTGGTTTTTCTGAATTCTCTTTGCTGAGTCCAGTCCTGTTTGTAAAAGAAATACAATATGTAAATGTGGGCATGTCGCCATTCAGGTCCTCACATTGAATATAACCTGTTTAGGTTGCGTGGGAGGCTTCTGAGAGTGTCCACTTCAAAACACATCTAGTGTATGGGTAGTTTTCTCTACATCTCTTACAGTCGACGGCAGACACAGACAGCACTGAGCTTTCTGAGGTGTGGCATACTAAAACACCTTGTTCTTAGCATCTGCCCTGTATACACACGTGCACAAACACACGCACACACACGTTTTATTGAAGACAAAGGCATACATGAAGTGTAAAAACACTGTTGTTCTTAAACCTACGAACATACACATACGATATAGCTACTATACACTATTAAAATGCGTTTACTGAAAGGCATAGTTATAGAGAAAAACTGATGTGTGTAATCTGTGTGTAAATCTCTGTGTGTGCGTGTTTTAATGGAGGCAAGTCTGATGCTCCCAGGGCACAGCTCCGACCGTCAAGCAACCGTTTCCCCTGTTTCCATAGCAACCCCTGTCCAATTACCACTGCTGCGCTTCACTACTCTGGCTCTGTTTCTGTGGGATGGAGCTACTTCTCCGCTGCATGTGTACATACGTGTGTTTATGTGCATCAGTGCTTGTGTGCGCGAACATCAGAGACTCTGTCTTTTACGGCTGTGTGCTCTCTTCATCCAAATGTCTGTGCTTAGAGCTTCTCATCCTCCTCCTCTTTCCCACAGGAGGAAAAAAAAAAGCCTCCATCTCAGGCGCTTGAAATAAAATCCCTCACTGATGTAGCGGCTTGCAGCCACTCATGATACCCCTCCTCCTCCTTCTCCTCATCGTCTCTCATCCCTCCCTCCCTTCCCTCCATTTAAACCCCTCTTTCTCGCTCACACACACACACGCACACACATTTATCATGTGATCCACTTGCTGCATCACCATTGGCGTCTCTGATCGTGGCGTGTGTCCAATCAGGGCATAAGCCCGGAGATCAACATAAGCAAAGCAGAGCAGCCTGGCTGATGCTCTTAGAGTCACAGAGGGAGGGAGGGATAGAGAGACATACAAAAACTCATAGTAGATAGGGGGAGTTTATCAGAGAAGAGGGGAGTATTTTTTTTTTTTTAAAGGAATACGCTAAATGACACAAGAAGGAAAATTGAAGGAACAAATAGTCAACACAGCAAAGAAGAGAGAAGGCAAATGGAGGAGGTGCACGAGCTGTGTTGACAGACCAGTCTTCTCTTATTGTGGCTAACGCTGAAGCTAACTGTCCACAGTCAGCTAGATCGCTCTTCCAAGAAGCCATCTGCTCCCTGCATCCATCCTTCCATCCATCCCTGTCTCCCGTTGAACGCTCAAAACTCCTTCCCTGGCAAAAGCACCAGGATTCATCAGTCACTGTGGAGTGTATCATACCACACTTGGAAATATGGAGTTGACATGTAAGTACTAAGAATTGCCATGAGAAAGACAGAGTGGTTTTCAATTAGCATGGACGGATAGAGCGAGGGGAGGTGGTAGTAAGGGAGGAAGAGGCGCTGTTTGTGTTGTTGCCTGGTGGAGAAGAGGAGGGGGTGAATGGAGAGAGGAAGCACAGGAGAAGAAAAGGCAGGGAGAGATGGAGAAGATGGGACAAGAGCAGGGACAAACAAAACAGGAAGCACAGATGGGACCATGCAGACTCAGCGAGGCATAAGCAGGTTAGACGAGGACCCAGATCACAGCCTTTTCATTAACACACACACACACACACACACTTATTTATACAAATATAATCTCCTAGATTACAATATCATCCTTTCTCATAAACAAATACACACCCACATTTGCATGCATGCGTTCACACACATCAACTGTGCATCTACCCCCATCATACTCCAGGCATCATCTGTATGCCAGTGTGAAGTCCGTGCATGTGTGTGAGGTTGGAGGAGGGGTTGGGTTTTGTTGTTGTGAATGGGATTACTCCACATCACCAACACCCATGATTTGTCACCAGAGGAATTCAATGCCACTACTACTGCTCTCCTCTACTTCACACTGTGTCTCTCAGCGTTGGATGAGCTTCAACCAGTGTTTTAGCCGGAGGGGTTTGACACAGGATTAGAGTGAGGTCGGCCTCAGAATGTAGAGCTGGAGTCTGTGAAACAGTGCCAGTAGCTGATTTCATTCATTTTGGGCAATACACAGTACAATTGTATCCACTTTGTGTCTGTTTTAACCAGGGTTTCTGCAAAGAACCTGCCCATATGACTGACTGTATTGAATTGTGGTGAATTGTTTAGTAGCCACTTTGATAAATGATCAATCATTAGTCATTCTTAAACAAGGAAGCCAAACATTTCCACCTCATATGTACAGATTTCCTGCTTTTCATTGTAAATTGAATGCAGTGTGATTTGGACACAATAACTTAGGCTGATATTGCACTATTTTCTTGCCAGAATATTTCTTGACGGGGCCAGTGTAGCTGATTCCAGTCTATATGCTACACTTTAGTTACAGCCCTGTTATTGATGGTGTTCCTAGTAAGCCAGGTTTCATCATGGAAAAAACAAACAAATGGTTCTTTACAAAACACTCTTAAGCAATAGACCTCGAACCTGGTCAACCTTTTTAATTCACTCTAGACAAGTACTTCAGCTAAATGAACCAAGCACATATGTGAGGCAAAGTCCTTTTTTATTTATTGGTGTTTGACATTTCAGTTCTGGCCCGGGGTGATACAGAAGAGAGTAGATAATCTGCTTTGTTCAGCCATGTTGAAGACCTGCCCCATGTGGGATTATTCACATGGCAATCCTCTAAAGCACCAGCAACTGCAGCTGAGCGACCCTCTCATCAACCTTTAAACACCACTTATTTTTAGCTACCATTTAAGATATGGTGCTTAGCTGCTATTTGAGTTTTACTTAAGGCTGCTTGCTGCAAATCAATTAAGGACACTTAATGCAAATCAATGCAAATGATTTGTGGTGCTGCTCTTTAGCAACATGACCATTCCCTCACTTTGCCAGAAGGTTAGCATGCACGCATACATGATTAATGAAATGGGTGCTGATGCGTCCAGTCAGAAGTGATGTGACAATTACAATGTGAGTGAAGGTGCCAAAGGTTTTGGGTGGATGCCACGTTTAGATTCCAGGGATCAGCTGGGGACAGGGGAAAGAGCTGCGCACGCTGCCATATGCCAACAACTGTGACTGGCTGCTGCTGTCGTGCTTTGGATGAAAAGAACATCTATGACTCGTATCAGGACACAGTAAACCAGCCCCTCCCCCACTCTTCTTCTGCAATGAGACCTGCATTTTTCTTATTCTGTACCAGTGTTGCTTACCTCTAGATTTTTCCATACATCTTTCCCTTAGAGCCCTTTTGTCTTCTCTCTCTCTTTCCCTGCGCTCTTTCTTTTCCACCGCCTGATTTTTGTCTTTTGACCCCCCACACCCCCTCCCACCACCTCTATTGTTGGACTCACACAGGCGGCTGCTATATGTGCATGTGCATGTGTTTATGAGTTTGTTTTTGTTTGTGTGGCTCTTTTTCCTCATGCTTTGTACAGTATATGAGTGTGGAGCAAGGGTAGAGCATGAATGCTGAGCCGTATGTCTATGCAAGAACCTTTTTTTGTGCATTTGTTTTGTGTGTGCGTCTGTGTGTGCGCGCCTAAGGGGGGGGATCTCACATCTCAGGCAGAGTTGGCCCACTCACTGAGACTGCTGAAGCTAAGCTCACTAATCAGACCAGAGAGATCATCAGCCATTAGCATCAAACCCACAGAGTTACATGTGCAGAGATGCAGAGCTAACATTCTGTTTTTGTGTGTCACGATAATGATACTGTTTTCTCATCTTTGCTACAGCTCATTGGAAATCAGCAGGGGAAAAGAAAAGTAAAGTCACGTTTTTGTGTCTTTTGATTTACTTATTATTTTTATTTATTTGTCTGTTTATTGAAAAGTACATTTTGGTGAATCATGTGTATATGTAAACCTTTTGGGGTAAAACCCATAGCATGCATTTCAGACTCCTTGCAGACAATGAAAAGTCTCTATAAAGGCTCTTATGTGTGGGTGTGACTTATTATGTATTCATGCTGCGATATGACTGCTGTAAGCCATATCATTAGGATTATATGATCATCTGTTTTTGATGTATCTTTGCGTCTGGATTTAATTTCAAGCGTCTGCGTGGGGGTGATGATGCATGTATAGAAAGGAGACTGACAGAGATATGTTATTCAGAAGTTCTTCATCTCTGGTGTTTTCCTGGTGGTCTACCTTCCTTCACACGACAAAAAGTCAAGAGCTGGGTCAAAGCCACACTCACATGAATTAATTCAGTCATCACAAGAGCAAGTACTTTATGCAAGGTAGTGTGCAGAATGAGAAACAGAATTTTACAAAGCTGCTAAATACATAAGATGCTAAAGAACAGATCAAACAAAACAATAATTATTCTTTATTTTATCTGGTACCCTCATTCTCCTTGATATTTTCTGCTGTGCGTGAGCGTCATTCATATTTAATATAGTCCTGGTAGGATCAGAGAGGGTTATATACTGAACTAAAATATATTTTCTTTCTTATAGTAACAGCCACTGTGTTACAGCCACGGTAACATCCATTTTTTGTCGGTCCCATAATGCCATGTGTGCTGTGGAAATCCATATATTGCAAAACCTGGTGGAAAGTCAGGGTAGTGCCCACTACAGTGGTTTGTGCGACACTTTCCATAGGCCAAAAATAGCCTTACTCACTACTTACTGTGCAGTGTAACTGGCCTTAATGGGTGCTGTTTGCATTTTATTATGACTGTTTTAATCAGATCCAAAAATGTATTAAAATACCTGTTCTGTTGTTCTTGAATAAAAGGTTAATCACAACCAATTTACTCATCCCTCTGGGTAAATTAATACAGAATGTTCATATTTCCTGCAACAACTGTGTCATAAAACACTCATTAATGCAATGCTATGCACAAGCCAAGGTCAGCACTTGGCTTTCATCAGCATTTCTTAGAGACTCAGTAAGTGGCAATTTCCCAGGTGGCTTTGCTCTTCAGTCATCCATATGGGCTGTGCCGCACCTCACATGGAGCTGGTTGTTGAAAAAGAGCTCCTTTGACAGTTTGTCTGTGCACGCAGAGCTGCCTCTCTAAATATGGCAACAACCGCAGCTAACGGCAACAGCCGGTGTTGACCTGCATCATTCAGAAGGATGATCAAGATTGATGGAAACAGGTCTCTGGATGTCTTTTGTGTGTGTACATGGAAATACTGGAAGTTTACATGGAATAGATACTGTTAGTTTTGTTTAATGGCTTAGTGCATGTGCATATTGTATTATGCATGTAGAAGAAGGAATAAAATGAGTACAGTATATTTGCAGTACACACACTGGTAGAGCGTACAGTATATCTGTCTTGCAGAAAATGCTGTGTGTGCTGTGTGATGTTCTCTGTGGTGCTTTAATGCCATAAAACACCAATTCCCTGAGGCACTCACTAAGAGAAAAGAATTGCTTTTCACTGGGCTTACCACTCCATTTTATTTTATTTTATTGAACTATCTAGATACAGTGACTGCTTACGTTCAAGCCGTGGGGGGGTAGATCCATAATTGAAATTTAATGGATGAAAGAAGTGCGTTTCCACTTAGCTGCTCTCAGCAGACTTAACAAGAGCCATGACAGAGTTGTCAGGAGAGTCTAACAAGAAAAGATGAATATACTAAATATAATCTGGGAATGTGGCCGTTCTGCAGCATTTAAGTCTTGCCTTCTTGCCCTCTCTTTCTCTTGCCTGCCATTATATACCATACATATGGTGATTAACCAATATCAGCAATGTTTAAGACAGAATTACAGAAATGTGTGCTAGTGAAGTTATTTATAATATCATGTAATCTGCCACTTATTGTTTTGATGGTTTGACTGTAAAATATCACACACTAAGGGGTAAAAAAAAAGTCTCTGCATATTTTTTTTCTCAGAGACCAGGGTGGTGGTTTGAGAGGCTTTCTAACCATGAAAAGTAAAAACCCCACTTTTTGAGAAGCTGGAACCAGCCAATTTTTGCTATTTTTTTTCTTAACAATAGTTGTCAATGCCATTTCACTGTTATTCATGATGCCCATTATATGATCCATATTAATTTTGGCATATTTAACAATCACCATTTTAGCCGAAGGCATATTTACCATACAGACACTGATAAAAGTTGCCCCAAATCATTACCGTAATGTTATCTCATCCTGAATTACATATCGTTGTTTTTACACTGTGACCATCACAACGAACTATGACACCCACAACAACTGAGCACAGTGTACTGTTGTTTTAGCACCAGCTAGTCCAGGTCAGTGGGAAGCAATTGAAACACTGCACTGTATTTTGACCTAAGCATATTGTGCATACTGTCTAACGCCTGTCAGACGGAGCGCTGTGTTTTGTTGTGCCTCCCCAAACGTGCTCTCATGATGCCTGCAGGGGTGATTGAAATCAGCACAGTTGGCATTGTTGGCATAGATTAGTGTCACTACCATTTCATAAACAGAAACCAGAAGGAAACAATATCTGGGTGCTTGCGTATTGAGTGAACAAACAGAGTCATCTTTAATTTGTCAATATTTATTTTGATCCTGTGTAAACTACACTCTGTTCACCATATTAACAGAGTGAGTTGAATGGGAAGTGGTATTCACTGGCTTTGGTGTGTTTATTATATTAGAATAGATAATAACTTAACAGCTTTACTAGCAAATTAACAAAGACTACAGAAGCCTTGCCTTAAGCTTAGTATTAGAGCCATAAATCTAACCACAACGTTTATTCTTTCAGGCCTGTCGTCTTCCAAAACGCATTTCTTCAGTTTTATTTGGTGCATTTTTATAAGCTTCTAAATTTAATAGAACCCGTACAAGCACTCCTTTCTCTGTGGAATGTGATAATACAGACATCTGTTCATGGCCATCCCCATGGCATTGTTTTATTTTTAATGACAATTTTGAAGGAGGTAATTAATTGAACACTATGGCAGGCAAATGTAATTACAATTTCAATAACTGAGCAAGAAATTCCCTGTATTCTCCTTTTCTTCTTTACATTAAAAAGGCACATGTCCATGTGTACTTTCATGTATGCAGAAGCATGCATTCTTGTCTTCCAAGCCTTAAATACAGAGACACTCTTATGCGACAGACCCATTATCACCACTGGAGAGATTGCCTTTTTGATTGCTTTCAAAGAGTATCAGCAAAGTCATTATTCTGTGATTACCACCTTATTATTTGCCTACCAAAGTGTCTCTCTAGCACAATTTCCAGATTCTTCTGCCCCGGTTTGAGTGGCAGCTGAGCGTTTGACTGACAGCTGGTAAATGATGTCATTAGCATGCTCTTAGGTAAATGAAGCAGCAGCGACAGTCGATTGGTCGGGGTGAAGGGGGTGATAATTTGTTACGGCTGATGCGTAGTTGCTGATGGATGCGTAGCAACTCTGGGATAGAGGAACTGCCCGACTATCCTGAGACTGAATGGAACAGAAGAGGAGAGCCAGAATGAAGGAGTGTGGCAGAAGAGGCAGTGTAGCCAGCTCTTCATTACATGTACTAGATGGGTCATCGGACAGCATTTAATTACTTCTGCTGACACTTGTTCTGCTGTCTAAGTTCCCTGAGAAGGAGCCGCAACAAATGATGAATGATGTCCTGTTGTATGGGAGGGAGTGCAAGAGTGAATGTATAGAAAGATAGAAATAGAGGTCGACATGGTAGAACTGATAAATCTTGGGTCAACAGCTCTGACTGTATAGAGCACAATGCTGCACTTACTGTGGACCATCCAGAGTGTAGCTAAGATGACGCCAGTACAAAACTGAGCCTAAATTTATCCTCAGGAAGCTCAGTCTGGAAAGTTTTTTTCAGTGCTGACGTCATCTCACCTCTATCAAGGTGTTCTCTGAGCAATGGCTTAAAAAAGGATGAAGATAAAATATTCATAATGTCCCCACGCCTTGTTGTGAAAGGACCATGTGTTCATATTAAATGTGATGAATATTCACAGTGTTAATTAGCATGAGTGCAGCCACATGGGCCAACAGAATTGTTTTCCTGCTGGAGACATGACTACAAACAAGGCATATTAATGAACGTTCCCCTGGGACAGTTCTGCTGAAACAATCAGGTCTGCATGGCAGTTGGTTACTAGAGATCAGGATGAGGTTGGTAAGAAAGGTGCAGGTGACAATGACATCTGGCTTAGAAAAAACTTTTTACAATTTGTTTACAAATGGCAATCTTCAGTGTTCTCTAAATTTTAACTAAAACTGAGGTCGTTGAAGCTCAGTCTGCTTTTTACTGTCATATAATTAATTATAATAATTAAAATGACCTGACTGAGGTCGTTTTGAGTATTAACAAAAAATTGTCTTTGACACTTTCAGCTGATGGAGCAATGGGCATCTCTTTATGGATGATTAAACTGGTAGAAAACCGGGAAGGGACAGACACACAACCTACACCAAGCGTCTCAGTGCAAAGTCTCTGTACATTGACCTCGAACAAGTCTTGACTTGTTCCAGTGTCGATTTGTTAGCCCTTTGACTAGTATGGAGGGAAAATGTCACACCGGAAAGTACACATTAATGTGCAGCAAGCATCTATATATAACACAACAGCCCAAAATAGTTAAAACCAGATACAAAACAAGTTTTTGTATTAAGAACACTAAAATGAGCTAAGAGCAGGGACAATTAGTAAAATAATCATTTAATATAGAGCTAACAATAGCACTGAACTCCGTCTGTAGTTCTGCAAACTATTCCAAGTGGCTAGAGCAGAAGGCATGAAAGCTTTCTTTCCCGTCTCAGTCTGTGTGCGAGACAGACTGAAGACAGATGAATGATACCATGATCTAACATTATGATTCCAACATATGCTGGTGCTTTCATGTTGTCACTGTAATCTACAACTGGTAAGAAGTTGGCACCAACAAGGCTTTTACCACTTCCAAAGAAAAGCAAGGATTGTGTCTGAAATAAATCAGACACATACATGTGTAACTAGCAACAATATTTATATTCTTCCCATGAGTTGTCACAGGGGGATTTGCAAGTTGTGCTGAGTAACTGATGTCCTGCGTCAGCATTATTCCGATTTAAAACTTGGAACACTGGAGAAGACCTCGTGCACTGACTTGGGTCTGTGTCTGAGCCCTGTAAATAAATCGGACTGCAAGTGAAATACATCAACTGAGCAATCTAATGGCTTGTTTTAACTGGTCACTGGTACTAAAACTTAGCTCAGCTGTAGCGTTACTCACTGCTCTAAATAAATCTCCAAATGACATGACTGACCTCTTTTCTGTTGTGTCTCTCACCTTTTGGTGCATGCGTTTATTTTCTAGTGTTGGCTATTTGTAAGAAAATACACTGTGATTAATGACTCTGGACATGTTTGCATTCTAATCCTAACTCTAAAATAATCCCTGCCTGAATTAAACTGTGTAATCATTTAGAAGGAGCTTCTTTGGACTTTTTGTTGGGGGAATATTACAGTACCTGCAGGGCTAATCAGATCTGCAATTAGAAATGAGTTAATTCCTTTTTCTGGCACTGTCACCATGTCCCAAAAGGGGACTTGTAGTGCAGACCACCTCTTAATGCATTTTAACACATAAAATATGATGCTGATTTAAGAGGATTATGCTTGATCTCCTGTGATATCTGTTTCTGTTCTTTTGGTGCTGGGTTGAGGTTTATGCTGTTTATTTTTCATTTTAGCAACCTAAATCTTCTATTTTTACTGCTTTCACCCTTGGCTTAGTCTGACTAGTGAGAGTCCAGGGGGTTAGAAAGTTGATGAGTAATCGCTTCGCAGTAAGCACAAACAGCAAGAACAGTATTACATAAGACTATATTTGGGATCTTGGCTCAGTGGGTTTTTGGCAATGTTGCGTCCAGATGAAAAAGAAATGTACTGAACAGGAAAACACACCAGTAATGAGGACAGTGTGTAAACATCTCTACTTTTCTGTACTTGTGTAAACACATACATACAAAACATCACAACATCTTATTATAATAGATTTGACCTAGTGTGAGGAAATGTATGTGCATCTTCATAAGGGAAGATTATCTAGTTCTTTTTGTTACCTCAGTGTGATCTGATCCAATGAGTCAGCATCTGCAGGGCCACAGGCGGGTACTAACAAGGCTGATCCATAATCAGGGCTGCATGTCATGTCTGCCATCGTGCTGTCTGCAGTAACTAGAACACCACTCCTTAGCGTGGTCAAAGAAACATTATGAAGCCAATTCAAATGTATTTTATAGCCAAACGTCACATTGTGTCTCAGCAGGATGTACAACCCAAGCTCTGTAAGCTCCTCTCACTTCTGAGAGGAAATCACTGTTGCAGGTGCAATTTCAGCACATTAGGAGCTGTGTTTGCACTCAGTCAAGTCCCCTGTGTGTAGGCTCAATACCTTCACAAATAAAGAATCTATCTTTTGAGTTATATTAGTGTTCGAAGTCTAATTATGCAGAATGCAAATGACTTGTCAAAGTGTGAAGCTAAATGGAAGCCGCTGTCACTGAAGATTTCGGCTTAGGACTCACTTTCCGCAGGCTTGAGTGTTCATGTGGAAGGATGAGAACATTTCATACAGTTATTTGTGAAAAATCAGTGCTATAATAATTGTGTTAAAATCTGGGGTTTAGTTCCATTTTACATTGAAATGGCTTTAAATACCATTGTGATCTGGCCCTTGAAATAGCTCTTCAATACTAAATGATGCTTCATGTGACAGAGATTGTATAAGATTTGAGTTTTTCAGTGACTGTGGGTTTGTGTTGCCTCTACTTTTCCTTGATTGTTTAACAATCTCAGTGTTAAATTTGTTGATCTAATGTTAATCTGTTTTTATCTGCATAACCATGGATACAAATGTGTGTGGTGTGTGTTAGTTGAGAGGATTGCGTTGTTTGCTTATGCTAAGTGCTGATATGGGTTATTCCGATGCTTCTAATTGACTTCCATCACATCTTAAATGTGCGTTTGTAACCATGGTGCTCGATTTGTCCAACTGATGAGAGTATAAGTGGGATTTGACTATCTTGCGGCAATCACTCGTTAGGATGTATGGTAATTGATGTAGACATGCCCAATGTGTTTTATGTGTTGTTGTGGAGCACAGCAAATTGTATTGTTGCCTCCATTGATCACAAAGATCTGATGACTGGGAACACCCCTCATGTCAAGCGTCTGCACCCACAGTCAGACTAGTGTTATAAACTCGCTGCAGTATTAAAGGAAAGATCTATCATCACCTCTTAAGGCTCAGAGCCCCAGACTGGATTACAGGCTCTGGTTCTGAAGAAAACAATCATTAATCCTCTCAGGAGGGGAATAGAAGTTTAATGGGGGGTTACTTTTATTTTCCTGATTGTACTGACTTTGTCTATGTTCGCACCTTCTATATCCTGTACTGTATGCATCCTGAATGTGTGATGATTTCACTCTACCCTCCTCTGCCCTTCTGTTCTGCAGGTAATGCAGGTGGTGAGGGAGCAGATCATGCGAGCGCTGATTCTCAAGCCTAATTCCCTGGACCAGTTCAAGAGTCGCCTGCAGAACCTGAGCTACACAGAGATCCTGAAAATACGCCAGTCTGAGAGGATGAATCAAGAAGACTTCCAGTCCCGTCCCATCCTGTGAGTCAGCCAGTCATTGACCAGTGTGATGCTATCATAGTGTTGAATTTTTAAAAAGTACTTTGAGGACCCTCTCAAACCCGTTTACAGAGAGCCTAAAGTTTCCCACAAGAGCTTGTTGGGCAGCCTAGTAGACTGCAACAGTATTCGGACCTCAGTCTGAATAATATATACTAAAATTGAATCTGTGCATACTGTATGTCTGGCAGCTTTATTTAGTGTAAAAAACACAATATAAACAGGTATTTTCTGTAGAGGTTAAGGATTTGCACAGTGATCTTGTTATTGGTTTTGCTCTTGTTGGTTGCAATTTTCCTTCTCCTTTTCAAATGCCATGCCATGCCATGCCATGTATCCTCTACAAAAAAGCACTGGTCAGTGTACTTGTACTTGCTTCTGTTTTCTCCCGATATGACAACAAAATAGCAGCTACTAGCTTAAAGCAGGTCGAACCTGTGCTTTCCTCTCATGATTGAATATATGCATTAAATTCAGATTGTCTGCAAATGGCATTCCCAGCAATACTCCATTAATGACCCTGCAGCTCATTAAGCATGGCAAACTAGTCTGTAATAGATCATTCACTGACTGATCATGGGTGTAGGGCTTGTAATGGAAGACATTGTTTTCTCCTATAGAATGGAGTAGCAAGTAGTATTGGAAAAGCATGTCACTGATAGAGCTTGTCCCTTTGAACAGTAATCAATGCTGAGCCGAGGGCTTATTGAATCAATATTGGAAGAGACCAAACTTTAGCAGCCAATTAATCCTATGAGAGAAAGCAGAACAAAAGCCATGGCAGTTCCAGAAAAAAATGTTTCCTAAGCAACTACAGGTAATTTAGTTTTTAATTCAAAGACCATTTTTTTTAGGTGTAGTAAGAATCTTATTCACATTCAAAGTGAAATTACTAACATTTTTTTATTGTGTATGACTAAAGGAATTTTAATAACTGTATGAACAGTAAGTGTAAAGCTGAATTCTCAGATCCAATCTCAGGCTGATACAAAGCGGTATTCTGGGAGTAGTATGCCGTAAGTAACTGAAACAGAATCAGGTGTTAAAAAGCATATTATAACATTTTATCACAGAATAAAGCTCTGAACTTCACAGACTGATGAGTCTCTCTTAATCAGTGTGAGACTACCCGAGGGTGGAAATTTCTTCTTATCAATGCAGTACTGTCGTAACTTGTAAACATAATGAGCTGAGCGCGTCAGACAGCAGATTTAAAGGAACTCTATTACCTGCTACAATTGCTGCTAAAATTATGCCATCAGTTATTAAAGAGAATGACCTTAGATGTCAAACCAAGGTGAAGAGGAGCCATTATATGTAGCTTCAGATCAAAGCTGTCTGTTGTAGAATGTCTCAGTAAAAGGATTATTTTATTTCATCTGAAACCCGCATTAGCAGACTTTGCATTTACTTTTTCGGTATATTTAGAACGTTTTTTATTTACGCATAACAAAAAAACGGAATCAGAAAATCTAAATAAAAAGTAGTTAAACTTTACCTACACCTACATTTTCTTTTCCACATGCATTTGACAGGATTTTACTGACATACTGTTTAAAATGGGTTTTTGTGGCTCACTTCTTTCATCATATGGACACCAGATTTCAACCA
>JAUBNQ010000003.1:11372460-11384963 GCA_032353495.1 Ctenopoma kingsleyae | reverse complement strand
GGATTTTACTGACATACTGTTTAAAATGGGTTTTTGTGGCTCACTTCTTTCATCATATGGACACCAGATTTCAACCAGAGTGTTCCTTTATCAAGGTACATCTCCAGTACATCTCTGCCCTTTGATTAAATTGTCTATGACTTTCTGCGTTAGCTGCAAATAATCGGTTTAAATTGAAGCTAAGACGACCAAGCAGTCAACGCGCTTTACACTCCAAGACTAAAACAGTCTCACTTGTAACAGTCTAGCCCAGTAGGAAGGTGGTAAATTTGAGCTATCATCATCCATCTTTGCTGTAATGAACCACACCTACCCCACTGTTTCTTTAAAACTGTCAGAGTGAATGTCTGACCACAGATCAATGTGATGACTGGCGTCACTGATGAGGCAAAACCACTGACAGGAAGGGCAGACAGCTCAGAAAATGGGAGCAAATGATCCTGAAGGAGATGAAAAAGATTTAAAAAGGGACAAGAATATGAGAATAAATACAAGAAAATGTAGAAATACATCATCTTTGTGTCTAGAAAATATGAAATTTCTAGAGAAAAGATCAAGTATAATGATGAGAAATTGATTTGGAGCAGCATAGATCGTGCAGATAATAAACAGTACATAATTTATGTTGATGCTTCATATTAATATTCAACAGAAACACCCATGTAAATGCCTGAATAACTGACAGTAATACAAGCAGAAGCTGTAACAGCACAGGTTTCCGTAGTACAGTAGTTTTCAGTACTGAACATACAGTATGTATACAATAAATGCATGTGTGGAGGTATGCAGTATCTGAATCTTTGATATCATTTTTCTTCCTGACATGACAATCACAGTCAGATGCATATACAATAGCATATACAATATATATACAATATATCACTGGACAGGTTATTTACAGAATCTAGATCTTTCATTCAAACCAAGAATGCACCTTTTTACAGGGAGCTGAGGGAGAAGATCCAGCCAGAGATCATGGAGCTGATCAAACAACAGAGGCTCAACAGGCTGTGTGAGGGAACCTGCTTCAGGAAAATCAGTAGTCGCAGGAGGCAAGGTGAGACGCTCAGTACTCACACACACACACACACACACACACACACACACGCACACAGGTAGTTACACCTACCTCTGCTGTGTCCACAAGGACTCTTGTTCTATTTCCTTTCCTGTCTCCCTCTGTTTGTTCTTTATTTCTCCTCTATTCACCCCCACTCATCACCTTATTCCTTTTACGAGAGATACTTTGAAGCTGTGTGCTGCTGTGAATCTGTGGTCATGATTGCTCACACGGATTTCTGGATTTCTCGGCTTTTGAGGCAGAGGCATATAACAACATCTCACCTTTCTTAGTCAAACACATACAGAAGTGAAGTACACACGTCTTTCTGTCTTAAGATGCGCACATACACAGTCTTCCCTCCTTCTGCCCATGTGCAGTACATACAGAAATATGCCATGCTAAAAAAAAAAAAAGACATAAAGCTAATCTTGACTTGCACTTTCTGCTCTATTCTAGTGGAGGCTTTGAGGATAGAAATGAAAGAATAACAAAAGAACAGACCCCAGGCTCTACAGCTCTACAGCTACACAAAATGATACATGCACATAAACATTTCACAACACAAGTCAGACAGTAGCAGATGTCAAAGGCTGCAGGAGACATTTAAGATTATTAAAGATGTCAGTTTTGTGTTTTGAGCTTTTAGGAAGCAAAGTTTTGTGAACACACACAGTGCATTCTTTTGTCTTAAATTAGTGTATGTATTGATGCATTCTTTCTCGGTGATACTCAGAGAAAAGAGGAAGAAGTATACAAAGGAAAACCCAGCAGCCAGCTCCGATAAGAGTGTATTTGAGTCATTCAGCCTAATATCGTGTTTCACACTGACTGCCACGAGAGAGAGAAAGCGAGACAAGAGGAGAGAGAGGGAAGCAGTGGTAACATTTAGCCTGTATAATGTACTGCTCCTCTTTTTAGTCAAAGAGGATTTCATCTGCTTGAAACTTGATCCCTTCACTTCTCTGTCCTCCCTCTTGCACTTTCCTTCACCCTTTGCTGTCACCGTTCTCTCTGTCCACATACATACATACATACATAGTTCCTGCAGGAATATATATATACTGCACTGTACATAAAATAGAAAAAACTATGACAGGCTTAGTTTGTGTGTTAGTCTGCTGTTATTGCATTACTGTCATCAACGCCCCTGCAGGAACTATACTTTCCAATGAGTCAAATCAAATTAACTTAAACCTGGTGGGTTTTCCTTCTTGCACTAATGTATTCTGGCATTTTAAAGTCTGATCATGATTCATCTTGGCAGCTGTCATCCAGATATTGTCAAAACTGGATTACAGAAACAGAAAAACTGAAGGGAGGGGGAGTTACAAGAGAGAGAGAGAGGGAGAGAAAAGGATGGCAGGACAGATGCAATCGTCTACTCATTTACACTGCAGGCAGTCTGCTGATTTATGCTTGTCTGGCTTTTGTGCAGCAACATGCTGTGAATGGGCCCATATTATTAAATCATATGGTTACTACATAATAAACCCTGGAAAGGTTTGGAAATGAAGAATGCATACACCTATATCAGAGCAACTACACACAAACTGCACACAGACAAAATAACAGCCATTCAGAAACAGTAAACCCACACAGACTTTATAAAGGGGCCGCTGGATTTAAGTTTGTGCAGTCGACTGTAGGGTTACACTGGCTTTAATCTGCTGAAACAGCACGCTGACTGTAGCTGTATTTGCCTCTGAGGAAACGTAAAGGAGTCAAGGACATGCTGTTTGCAGTACTACTTCAACTTCCGTCACTCATCAACACTTTGCTTCATATCCTTCCCTTTGAGTATTTGTAAATGTATAACACCTTAATCCACTGCCTTTACTCAAATGTCTTTGCCTTCGTTCTCATGCTTACACTAACAGTATATCAACACAGTAACACAATGTGAAGGTAACTTTGTCTGCTCCACTTAGGCAGCATAATAAAGAATGACAAGGGCCATATAGGAAGTTCAGTTTCCTTTTGATGCTCACATAGGATGATGTTAAATCAAGATGATTTTGCATAAAAATGCAAAATATTGGTTTATTGGTCTCTTTTTTTTCCTGTTTTGTACGTTACTCAGACAAAGTTTAAGAATCCTTATACTTAGATATGTTAACTCTGAACTGAATTTACATACCTAATATGTGCAACCCTCCTCCTATCCTGTCTCCTTGTCCTTCTTTTCTCTGTGTTTTGTACGACTATTTTAAAGTCCTCCAGCCTGCAGGGATTCAAGTTCCTATATCAAATATTAATTTAGCTGACTTCAGTGTAGATTGCTCTTCTTTCTACCTTCCAAAGTGTCTGCCCATTACAAGGGAATGCTTCTATCTACAAGCTCGGGTTGGTGGTGTCTTGAGGTTTAAAAGAAAGAGCGCTACCTGTACTGTATTTTAAGTGCAGGGTACTGGCAGGTAACGGCACTTGGGGCTTGGGGCAGTATGCTTTGTGCAAATGGTGTGCTAAAAGTGAACTTTTGCTTTTTATAAATTGAAGCGATGGCGTTTGAATAAAAGTAAGACTGTTATAGTTTAAAATGGTTTGAGAATAAAATTAAATCCAAAATAGAGATGCACAATCTTCCGGCCAAAGGAAGAACATATGTGGTTGTATACAGACAGACATGCACACACGCAACCAGTTAAGCTGAACAGTTGAAATCGTTCCTACCCCTCACAGTTGCCACACACATCTCTCTCTGCTCCCCATGGACTTGTGCCACTCCGCATCAACCTGGCACCAAAAACTGTCTATTTTCAGCAATTAGGATTTGGACTGTGCCACCCATGCGCACGCCAGCCAGGCCTCTCCCCAGTCTGTGCCCGATTACTGCCAGCTCAGCTTGGTGCCCACATTGGCAGGGAACCTCTAAACACCACCAGCCTGACTGCCGTGGAGGCACTGACCGTACTCTACAGCTGGTAAATAGGGGTCTCCACTGTTGGAGGATCATTGATCAGCCATGAGACAGACACACTAAACTTAAACACATAGTATGTCTTTCGTGTCATCATTAGCCAAACATGACCATTACAGTCTTAACAAACCAAGACTTTTCTATTAAAACTAAGATTTTATTGAAAGTTACATGCAAACAAAAACATTTTTTTGCATTTTGAAAATGGAAGAAAATTAGCGTACATGACGAGGCCATTATCCAAAAGTAATTGTAATTTTAACACTAATCTTATTTTCATTTGAATGAAGACAGCTCAACTTGCAACCAAATTGTGATGCATTTGCATATAATTATTGGTGTCTTTGCAACATTTGCGCATGATTCTGCATAAAACCAGCAAATACATATAAATGGATGTATTGTTGAATCATCATCACAATATAAAATGTTTTTCGACCACAGGATTTATTAGCATACATTCCTTTTTCTGTATGTTAGTGTGCATTTTACCACAACAGCGTAGATTATACAATGTGGTAACACCAAAGACCTGTCAGGATTTTCTGGTAGAGCACAGAATTTATGGCTCTATCAATTTTGACAAGTTGTTCAGGTCCTGAAGCTGCAAAGCAGCCCCAGACCATCACACTACCACCACCATGTTTGATTCTTGGTATGATGATCTTTTTATGAAATGCTGTTAGTTTTACATCAGATGTAACAGGACACACTGTTCCAAGTTTTCTCCATTTGTGGCTCTCTCAGAAGTCCCAAAGCCTTAGAAATGGCTTTGTAACACTTTCCAAACTGATACATTTCAGCCAATTTTTTTTATCATCTGTTCTTGAATTTCTTTAGCATGATTTTGCTTTTTATGATCTTTTGGCATGCTTTACATTGACAAACAGATTCTATTTAAGTAATTACTTGATTCCTCAGTCCTGGTTGTGGCAAGTAAAATCAAACTCAGCTTTCCTAAAATGCAAGTGCTGAACTCCTGGGATAACCTCCAGCTGCTGGTTTTAAAGACAGTAGCTTCTCATAATCCAGAAATTAACAATTAGGAAATCAGTTAACTTATAGCAGCGACTTATCAGCAACTTGTTACACAATAGATGAACATTATACTGTAAGTTAATAGTGGAAAACACTCTTAAACACAATGAAAGAATAATGTGATCCTTTGTTTATACCACACTGGGCATTTCAGGTACTGTACTTGACACTTAATGATAATCAAATGTTAGAATAAAATGTCAAAATGAATAAAGTATAGGAAATTTTATCTGCATTTCCCAGTATCACAAAACACAGCCCATTGAGGTTTCTAGGAGTGATATTTTCTTTCTAAAACACATCAGTTTCACATTCAATGTTCCAATGTCCAAACAAAGTGAGTTAAATACCGACAGGCCTCAAACTACTGTGTGTTGTGTCTTACTTAGATTAGAAGTTTTGGGGCCGGATAAGTTTCACCAGATCACAGTAAAGGTTCCATCTTTGTCTCATCTGTGCCAGAACCCAACATGTCCTTTGTTGATCTTGCCTTGAGTGTGTATCTTAGTGTTGAATCATTGTTAAAAGGATGAAAGCCAACTGTCTGTTTTGTTGCCCATCAAGATTCCTCCCTGATGCACATCCCATCTGTGGATTTTTCTTTTCTCTTTTTTTTTTTTTTTTTGTTTTTGTCACACATTTTTTGCCACGCTAATTTTCTTTCCTGTTGATGACTCACGCAATCCCATATGATGTTTTGTGCCAGCTGCTGACTTATTTTGTAACTCCACTAAATCTGTCTTTCCTCTGCTCCATCTTCCTTTCTCTTCATCATTTCTTCCAGATAAGTTTTGGTATTGTCGCCTGTCGCTGAATCATAAAGTCCTGCACTATGGAGATCTGGAAGAGAGCCCTCAAGGGGAGGTGCCCCACGACTCTTTACAGGACAAATGTGAGTGTCAAGTGAAATTGATTTGACACTGATTGTTTTAACCCACTAATGTGACAGTGTGTATTTCACACTTAAGTTCGAAAAATATTTATTTCCTATAAGCCCACTTTCTCTATCCCTACTTAAGACGTACATAGGCCCAAAACACACAACAAGCAGTGACAAGTAACTGTCATTGACACCAACTGTTGGCTTAAGAGTCAGCGTTAAGTTTTTGTCATATTCTTGCACAGTGACAGATCTGGAGATAAGTTTTAATCACTGGAATAAACCAGCCACCCATCTGGGATGATGCAGTTGTCACAGAGATGTTGTTGTTGTTGTGAACTCACTTCTGTCCTCTCTGCAGTGCCTGTGGCTGATATCAAAGCTGTTATAACCGGCAAAGACTGTCCTCACATGAAGGAGAAGGGAGCCCTGAAGCAAAACAAGGTGCGCGCGTGTGTGTGTGTCTATGTGTGCACGCGCAGGTGCACACATGTGGGCGGGTGGGTGTGTATCCAGGCAGGAGAATGAGAATGTGTTTTTGTGTGCATGAGAGTTGCATAACATGTCAGTTACATAATTTTGCTTTGGGAAATAACACAATAAGTTGTGTCTCAGTGCTCAGCACACAGAGACGTATCCGTCAGCAGCATCGTGAAGCCATAAATCACATAATAGTCTCTTTGCTGACACGTTTTTCACAAGAGCCACCAAAAACTTGCTGACCTATATCCTTTGATGTTTAAATCTGAGAGTAACACATCAGCTTACCCTCTGTGGTGCTTTTACCAGGATGAAAGAGCCATCTTGTCTGTGTACGTGAGCCCTTCCTCTCCCACAATCCTTCCCACCCTAACCCTGGGTGTTGGATAAATAGCCTTTAAGACAAAGGAGTATACCTCCTGCCTGCTTTGTCTCCTTTATTACCTTGTCAATAAGCTTAGGTCTAGGAGAATGACCTGAGGGGGGGCTCTGTGGGCTGTCTAGCAAGCCTGTCCCATTGTGAATGAGAACACAAGAGCATTTCATTAATCACTGGTACAAGGCCAGCCAAAGTCACCTCTACGGGGGTTTAGAGCTGAGATGGCATGTAGACCATTTGTGGGACAGAGATGGGTGGCAGTGTTTTCAGATTGTCTCTCAAATTATTCCAAATTTAGTCATCACAAGCAGTTCTTTGATCACTTCCACCATAATATTTTTTGTAATCATAGCATACATAATATATCTCCCATAAGTACATACCTAGAACCATATCTGCCTAATTTCAGACACCTTCTGTGCCTCAAGACAGGCTTGTTATTTAAAAAACAGGTGCAGCGACCTGAAAGAGCAGTCTGCTCGTCATCTGTGCTGCATTTTGCATCTCATTACTGAAGCAACCGTTTTTGCTTTATGTGCATTTTAAAGGGAATGATTACACAAATGACTGGGGGATTCAGTATATGATGTGTGGATATTGCATGTTCTGCTATATTTATGAGTTTTCCACATCCATTTCCAATACGTTTGGAAAATTCTCTAAAGTCTTGTGGATTTGGTGTGGATTTGTGGAGAAAATAGCTCAGTGGGTAGGGCAATCCTCTTCAAACCCAAGGGGGAGCGGTTCGATTCCCAGTCATGGCAGGCTACGTGTCGAGGTGTCCTTGGGCAAGACACCAATACCCTGACCCTTGGCGCCTCACAGGGGCAGCCTTTCCACAAAGAAACTCCCCAAGGGGATCAATAATTTTTACACTATTACTATCTACATCTAGCTACATCAGCCACCGTGTTCGGTTTTAGTGATGCTGTCTAACACACATTACGTGCATCTTCATGACACAGAGCCACTTGCATGAGCCTAGTTCTTGCCTTTACAGAACACAGAAAAAAACTCTCATTGATATAGAGTATACAGTATATTGTGCAATTGATGCCTAAATAAAATATTTTTAAATTGAATTTTGGCTGAAGTAAATGTTTTCATTTCTCATTAGTTCAGTAATAGGTATATAAGCGATACTGGTTCAGCATTGCAGCATCTTTTCTTTTCAGAGCTTCCTGATCTGAGACAAATCACATTACTGAACTGCATCTTTAAAGCTCTCCTTCACAAAATGCGACTTGGGTGCAGTCCCAGATTGTGTAATTGCCTGCTGCCTTAGTAAATCAGACACTAATTTCACACAAATTGCAAGCATGCATTTAATGAATTGCTTTCATGTATACAAATCTGTCTCGGTGTCTTCACACTGCATTCAATGTATTTCCTTCAACAAACCATGCTGGGTGTTTAGGGAATATACCTGGAATCACATGTCACATCATATTCCCAGCACCCCCAGGCATTTTCAATATCTAGCATCTTAAGTCATCCCAGTATTTCTCTGTTTGATGTCTGTCTTGCTCATACCTGATGAGTTGATGTGCAGATGATGTAACACATGGTGGCGAGATGTGAGGAGAGGCACATAAATTGCACCGGTATGACAGCATTGTGGTGTAAATCTCACCTGTTATTTCTTCTTTTTTCTTGCACCCTGTTTTCTTTTACCTTTCTTTTTCACCTCCTCCTCTGTGTCACTGTCTGCACCGTTTTCTCTTTCTCACTCCTCCGCCTCTGCCTTTCACCCTGTCCTCTCTCCAGGAGGTGTTAGAGCTGGCCTTCTCTGTCCTCTACGAGTCTGACGAGTATTTAAACTTTATTGCTCCTGACAAACATGAGGTAAGCCAACGCAGTCTGGCCCTGAACAAATATTCATCACAAAAAAACAAGGTTTTCTTTATTTCTTTAGTATATTGTGTAAACATCTTTAAGTCACACGTCACGCTGGAAATGGCCACTAAAGCAGGCAGAATTAAACCATTTGATCTGACACATATGCAGCAGACTAAATGTATGTGTTTTGTCCTTACCTTCTCCTTGGCAATATTATTTGTTAATATTTAATAACAAATGATTAATAAAAAACTTAACTCTTACTGTATGGAGGACGTGGGGATGTTAGGAGCAGCAGAAGGAAACAGCACTGACACTAGTGTCTCAGCAGAAAACTGCAAAATGTAATATGATTGGACATCTCGATTTTTTTATCTTATTTTAGTAAACACTTAAAAGCACAAAGAAATGCATATTTTGCATTGTAATATGGAACGGATGTGAGTTCCAGTGTCCCTCAAAGACTTGAGACATGCATGGTTTGGACTTTAACTTAAGAACTGCTTTGTTTATAACAGTAATGTGTTTGACATTCCTCCAGGGATATCATTTTATTAGTGTTTTTATCCAGAAACTTCTTTAAATGTAGAAGTTTGAATTTAGGGCAAGAAAGAAGAAGGTGTCCCTGCTTTATTTTTCCTGAGTAACACTGCATACAAACTTTTCTCCCTTGGTGGTTATTTTATTTTATCCCTGCGTCTCTATGGTTAATTATAGTTTTAGTTATTCCAGAAGACAAATTTTTGTGTTTATGACTTTGGTTCCTTTCTACCAACACTGATTTGCTTTTCATTTTAAATCTCTCTCGCCAGTACTGCGTGTGGACAGATGGTCTAAATGCCCTCCTTGGTAAGGAGATGACCAGTGACTACACCAAATCTGACATGGACACCCTCCTCTCAATGGAGATGAAGCTTCGCCTCTTGGATTTAGAGAACATCCAGATTCCTGAGGCCCCACCCCCAATTCCCAAAGAACCTAGCAACTATGACTTTGTTTACGACTGTAACTAGACAAACAACCGACGAACCCAAACCCCTCCAGCACCTACTGTACTCACTGGACCAATCCCCTTTTCTTATAAACTGGAACAAAAATAACCATATAATATAAAAGGTGAACTGTGATGGAGAGAAAAGGGATTTATTGAACTATTTTGCTCTTGCTTCTTGCTAGACCTTAATAAGAGAGAAAACGGTGCATAGTAATAGGCATGCTGCACTTGAGGGACTCGGGGTTGATCCAGAGTCATCAGGTTGCCATGGAAAAGAGAAACCAGGAAGTATTTGTTAGGCCTATTGTTGGTCGTCCTCTGTCTTCTTCCTCACTCTATTCCTGTGTCTGATGTTTTGAAACATTCGCATTTTCTTCTCGGCCAAGGCGCTAGTTGTCCTTTTGCTTGAAAATTGTTGTAGAAGAATTCATAGAAATTCAATTTAATTCAGCTTCAATGTTGTCCTTTTTATGTTTATTTTATTATTTTTCCTCAGGGCTTTTGTCGGAGGGGAGGGATGGTAGTCGTGTAGTTCAGGAGCAGGGAGCGACAGGGGTATTGCGTTTTTGTTATCAACTTTCCAGCAGTATTTCCTGTCACATTCTCACTTATAGTATTTGTGGCAGCTAAATGTTTCCCAAAAGGCTGAATGGAAGGTTGAAGCTGAATACTTCTTAAAATAGTCCCTCACATTCACTCTGTCCTGCTACACATATACAGAAGACTGTTAGAATATGCCAATCCTCAAAATCCAGGAAAAGTACTACAGTAAAAAGACTCCTTTTAAATATATTAATGTTATTATGCCACCGCTGCTTATTGCAAATTGTACACTGTGGTTTTGCGAAATCACAACCACCAAGCCCCAGCATTGTGAAACACGCATATAAACACACTCTCTCCACAGTCTCTTCCTCATTTGAGCGTCTGTCGTTGTAATGACTGCTGTACATCAACATTCCTAAGCAATATTTGAGCTTTTTTTTTTTTCTTTTATCATTTGTGAAAGGGTCATAATTTAGTGATTTTCAAATTGTGAAAATGCCAAGTAGTTGGTATAACAAAGAGGATGTTAGTATTTGGTTAAGGGAAGTTGTCTTTTTTGTGTGTTCAGAACCACTAAATGGCCACTAAATTGAAAGTTTATGTATTTTTTTAATTTAAAAACAAATCATGGTTGTTTTTTAGTATGATTTATATATTTCCCCTTCCTATTTAATAACTTCAAATGTTTTTCTTTAAGATTTTCAAAGCCCTTCAAAACTGCTGTTTACATTAAAGATTTAAGAACTGTAACCACTTTATGTAGTTCTCCTCTTCATTCATGAACGACGGGTACCTAAAGGACCATGGACCCTGCACATGGAGATTATCTTATTATATTATTATATTATAGATCTTAAAAACAAGAAATATCTACGTCAAAGCACCTAAACACAAGAAAATGAAATTAATGGCTCAAGTAATATCTCAATATTCATTTAACAAAATTCCCATTCAGCATAATTAAGAAGCTTCTGGTAATGTTCAGACTTTTCTAAACTCCTGAAAATGTATCATAATATTAAAAAATAAAATCCTAACCAGAATAATGAACACCTAAAGCGCTGATTACCTAAGGTACTGTATGTCTTATTGCACACATGTCATGTTTCAGTGAGTGGGAGATACTGGGCACAGTGGCACTGATTCTCTGCCATCTCACTACCTCTTCCTCCAGAGACTCCAGGTTCATCTGCTTCTGTCAAGCTTGCGCAGCCAACAGGCATCCTCTGAGCTGCTGATCCTCCGCCAAAGCCTCATAAAATGTGGCACTGGCCTCCACAGACCAAGACAAAACAATAGCATTTGCTGACAATGCCTTGGTCGTCTCGGTTGGATCACTTTCAGAGCTGAAAAGATACCTTGGTATAGATAAATGTCTCTCATAGCAGATGTCTATTATGATCGGGATCCAAGTTCAAATTCCATAAATCTTTGTTTAAAGCTGAATTTCCATTTAGAAACGGCATCTCCATTTAGTTTCATTTAAATGTTGAAAATGTTAAGTGGGCAGAAAATGCTATTTTAAAAGGTAGCACCAGTTTGGACCATAGCCTACGCATAAACATCCCACTACAGGAGTATTTGAATGCCACACCTTTCCTGTGATCAATCACTGCAAAAGCTGTCAGCATCTTTAAATATTTATGTGGAAAAAAATCTGTCCAACTTTGTGATTTATGACCCAGAATAAGTTATCATCTGCCTTTGTTTTCAAGCTGCATATTTTATCTCAGTTTGCCTTTCTGTGTGTGTGTCCCTGGTTTTGGTGCATGGGTTTTCCCATTACATGCCTGGCTGCGTCACAGGATATTTATTTTCCTACACGCAGGTCACAGCAGTCCCATACTCCTCGGTGTGTGACACAATTTCCTGCTTGACGGCTCTATCTACCACCCATCCCAGGAAACTCCACGTAGCTCCATCTTCAGGGGAATATTGTTCATTCACTAATAGATACTGATGCCCCTGTGCTCATCAGAAATTAAGTAAGTCAGTGCCTAACAGCGTCTGTCTCACACTCTCATGGGCATAATAAGAAAACACTGTCTCTTGTTTACCATCCCTTCCCAGATATTTGAACAGTCACACTTAAATGGCCCCATTCCTGGTAGGGAAAAACTGTGGTGTGCTGTGGGCCAAGGAGAGCCAGTCTGTGGGGTGGATTACTCACCGGAGCTGATGAAAACCGCATGAAACTCTGTTAGCCACTCATTAGCAAAGATGGAAGAGGAAAACAAGAGAGGAAGAAAGGGAGGAAAGAGGAGATGTGATTAGATCAGATTTTTGTATATGTGTATATGTGTATATATATATATATATATATATATATATATACAGTGGTGTGAAAAACTATTTGCCCCCTTCCTG
>JAUBNQ010000003.1:11312865-11347166 GCA_032353495.1 Ctenopoma kingsleyae | reverse complement strand
ATACACACACACACACACACACACACACACACACACACACACACACACACACACACACACACACACACACACACAGAATGATTCAGATGCAGGCAATTGCATTGCAGAGATAGGACATAATGTGCATTCATTCATCTTAGTCTCCTCTATGACTCAGACTTATGTGGGGTTTGACACCAAATCTGTTTTTTCTCATCTGAGAAACTGATGCATTTATTGTGCTTGATCTTTTCTTATTTATTAGGTTGTCTGTCACCTGTAAAGCGCTCTGAACTCTGAACTCTACAAAAGCTGGTATACAGATACATTTTGATTGGTTTATTAATGATGTTTGTATTTTCCTCACCCTCAAATCCATCTGGGATGAACTTAATAGAGAGCATTATGGTCCCACGACTGCTAATGGAGTTTGGACTCAGATGAACCTGGGATGGTGGTGAAACAGAAGGAAGAAAAAAGATAAAAGCAGACAAAAAGACAAAGGGAATAAAAGAAAGATAAAGAAAAGGGGAGGGAGGTTGAGTTGTGGAAGCAGGAAAAGATTAAGGTTACGTAAAACCTTAGTTGAAATTCACAGCATGTCTTCCTCTCCCCTCAGCTCTCCCAGACACAAGAGACACTCCTCCCTACATTCTGTGTCTCCAACAAAGCTGCAAAAACTGCTGTTACACAGACACTCAGTTACTAAATGTAAGCACCGTGGTGTTTTGGTAAATATTAGTTTGGGAATCAAACACAAATTTATGTGAGTGTCTTTGGATGGAAGCCATTCATGTTTGCTCTTCCCTACCCGTGGTTGCAGGTCCTGCCACAGTGGCTGAGTGCAGGTCCAGTCCCAGAGGCCCAGAGCCACCTCCACCTCCCCCAGGAACACGTTCCTCCCCAGGGGCTCGGCATGCCACACAGACAGGTTCAAAGTCCGACTCCGCAGCTCCCCAATCCTCACTTTATACTGAAGGATGAAAATTAGAATCAGACAGGCAACATAAAACATACATCAATGGAGATATATGTTTAAAGGAGAAAACAGTATGTCCTCTGTCACCATAAGCTACAAAAAGTTAACTTTAAATTTGATAATTAATCACATTTTGAAGAAATAAGTGACTGCAGTGCTGCAGGACATGTAGAGATGAGCTCAAGGACAAATGGCAGATGGAGGATTTCCGTGGAGACTGCTACCTTATGTAATATGTAAATGAGAAAATGTCTTACTTTAAGTGTCTGATCATAAACTGGGTTTAGTGTCTTCTTCTTCACTGAAGTTTTCTTCTTACTGTGACTGGACTTGTCCGGCAGGAGATAGGTTTTAACATATCTGTGAAACAGGTGCACACACATACCCATCATTTGATTTTGTACGTGACATTGTTGCTGCAGTATGCACATTCACTCGCATATGCTGTCACTTACGGGTCAGATCGATTCTTGCGTGCTGAAGCAATGTCCTCGCAGCGACACACTTTGACTTGCAGCTCCTCCTTCTGGGTGTCATAAACCAATGAGAATTGAATACGGCCCTTCACCTCCACTACTCCGAAATCCCCCGAGCTGAACAGACTCATCATGCTTCCACTAAGCTACGAGACACACAGGCAGAACAAAGATCAGCCCCTACGTCATTGTCCTGAGCTGAGTCATCCTGCATCACTGGATGGAAAATTAATCAAAGATAAGCGTGCACATGCATGTGTATGTACCGTGTAGCCTAAATGAAGGCTACTGGTGGAGCTGCTGGTTTTCAGAGACGCTGGATCTGGCTCTGTCAAGCTGCTGCTCAGAGAGTCAGTGTCCCCGTTGTGGAAGTCAAAGTCATCCTAAACACACACACACACACACAAATCTCACGTACAGCATCACTACTGATCATCTATCAACTGGTAGCTTCTTTCTATATATTACCTTTCATTATGAAAATGTATGTACTCCATTACATGCCATTGCATTTAAGGAAGAAAAATGTGTGATTGATTTATGTACTTAAATTATTAAAAAAATACTGACTTGTCAGTGGACTGTGTTTGAATAGTCAGGCAGTTCAAAGCAGTGTTTTCCAAAACCATTAGTCATGGTAATCTGTGAATGTGGGTGTGTGTTGTAATCACCTCAGTTTCCTCTAAGTGGCCATTTCTCCTCTCACATGCTATAAGCAGAATGAGAAGTTAATATTAATCCAACGAGACAGCTAGATAGTTGCAAAAGCACTGACATAGAAGCTTTCATACCATTAGATGCTGAGGAAGTATCTCTATGCTGGAGATCCTGCAGTTGAAGATGGTTTATTATTATCTGGATGATTATTGAGAAAACAGTGTTATGCATGGAAACAAGAAACAAGCGTGCACACAGTCAGACCTGTGCTAGAGGACTTTTTGTTCTGGGTGTGGGTGTAGGTTTCAAATTTGCTTGACGCCTGAAAGCACAGATAATAATCACAAATAAATACAGTTTTACACAAATCTCACAACAAGTGATGTGATTTTTTTCTCTGTAAGCACTAACCCCTCATTCTTCTCTTCTGTGTCATCCTTCAGTCTTCTCTCTGCCTCAGGACAGGCATTGTTGTTATGAGAGGTTTCCTCTCTTTCTCCGTTAAACACTCCATCCAGGGGCACGTCTGTTACCATGGCAACAAGCACAGACCAATCACTGGGATACCCCTAACACAGCAGGAAAGCAGCCCCACGTGTTTATAGTAGCAATACTGCTTTAATATTGCACTAACTGAAAACTGACCTCTGCTCTTTGTCTTCCTGTGGCGTATTGTAGCGTGGATGAGGTCGCAGCCAGACAACCGGTTGTGATGGCGTTTGCTGCGTGCCTCGCTGAACCACGCACCCGTTAGGGAGCACAGTCGTGCCGGGTTTGTCTCTGTCTCCTGAAGGATTCTGGAGTATTAACATGAGGCCAAGTTAAAAAGCAAACAATCACAACTTCCCATCTGCCAACGTCAGAAACTAAGCAGTGTTTTACACTCACTGTTGTATCTGGTGTCATGGAAAGTACATGTGTCAGTTCTACTAATGCCACTGGTTAACAAGGTGGTTATGAACTTTTCTTTGTACATTCACCACCATAATAGTAGAGCTCAAAATATTAATTGATTAACCATTTAACATATCTACAGAATAAAGTAAAAACAGCACATCACACACAGGGAGTTTGACTATTAGATATTTACAGCAAAACCAGAAGTTCTGTATAACTCTCCAAGCATGTGGTCAGCAGTCAACAGCATTTTGAGCTACACAAACATTACTCAGATGTTCTGTCTGCAGAAATGATTTTAGTTTACATAATACTTAGACTTGAGTTTGCCACTAGCTTGACAGGGGTGTGTTTATATGGGCACTAATATGTCAGTTGTGTTACTTTTGTAAACATGATAAATTGTTTTTCAGAAAACTGGATATACTAGTTCAATGGAGTCTTCCCAAAGAAACCAGGATACCATGTGTGCAGGTGCTTCATCAGCTCAGGTTATGTAACAGTTAAAACAAAAAATGTATACATTGCATTGCCGCTCTCGTTTTCCTCTTACTGATGATCAGGCAGAGAAGCCAAATCCTGCATAGAACTCAGACAGCCATAAATCTCCACAGACATAAGTGACTGAGATGCTGAGGAATTAAGACACTTGCCAAATGATCAGAAACTTGAATATGACAACACTTTAACGTGACATTTTACATTTTACATGTTTTTCTTCCCCATTTGTAACTCATATTTATGTTAGAGTTTACTGCTGGCACAGAATTGGCACCTAAAAAGATAAGCAGTCACCTCTGACCTTACACGCCCTTCATCACGATGACGCAACTCCAAGTCACGTTCTAAGACCTGCAGGATGGTTGACTGCTCCTCTTCGGTCAGGTGGCTCAGGTCAAGAGAAGATTCAACCCGTTCCCCCTCCATCCCTGAGAGAGAAATACATATGAACTCAAAATACTTCAAACAGACAGAAACTAATTAAGCCTATGCACTAATCGCAATATATTTAATATTGTGTCAGTATCTAAAATAAATATGGTATTGTATAAGGTTTCACTACAATATATTTTTCAAAGTGCTAAAACTTAAATGTCGAACAAACACAAAGCTTTGCTGTTTTTTTTAGTTTTTTTTACTGTGTATCTAAAATAATGGAATAATATATTAAATGTAATTAATACTGGAAATATTTTGTTTAGTCAATCGGCACTTCCAACCTTTATGACATATGACCTCTTAAAATACAACACTGCCTACTTGTGAGCCCTGCCACATGTTGCTTATACAAATAGTTTCACCAAAGAGAGATTTTACTTTGTGCGCTTGTTTCATCTGAACATGTTTTGAGCCATAAAGACGCAGAAGTCTCCGGTTTTCTTACATGAAAACAAAGCAAAAATAAGAAAACTGTCAGGTTACCGGACACTTTGAAATCCTCCAGTAGCTCTGGTACGTCAGCGGGGGAGGACAGATGCTGCTTTAGGTTATTCCTGTATATGTCGGTGGCTTTCATCCTCTCCTGCTCCAAAGCCTACTACTACTCTTAAGACTCTAAATGATCTAATACAACTACAAAAAAGCTTGAAAATAAATGTTACTAATACTGCTTATGTTGCTATTGCCTGTTCTGATGCGGATGAGCATGATTTCAAAAAGTTGTAAATTATAGTGCTCTGTGCAAAAGCCTAACCTGCTGCACCACAATATATTGTTACGTCTTTGAGCTCGTCTATGTCCACTGCCTTGAGGCTAGTTACCTTTGAGTAATTAACGCATGCGCAAAGCACTTTGAAGTGTGGCAAACAGGATATCACCTAAATGCACCACAGCTTTTACAATATGACACCAACACAGAAAGTAACAACAAAAAATGTTTTAGTGTGCAATAGATGATAATCATGTGATAGTTAATATAATAATATTTATAGGTTAAGTTCTGCATTGATCATGTAAGGTTCAATAAACATGTTCAGCTTTTTACACAAAGTATGACGGCTGTAGATTTTAATGATATATTTCTGATGATATATCCTGCATGATCGTGGTTATTAACATAAAGTCTTTGTGCAGAGAAAATAGGCCCGCGCAGCACTTTCCTCATCATGAACACCGCGACAGAGAGGACACCTATCACCACTTTTTTTCCCCTTTTAAATCACAAGTTAAACTCTTCCCTGTCAACCTTAATAAAAAATCCACACAAACAAACATAACCCCCCCTAAAATGAAAACGGTGTTACCTTACTTGACAGCTTCTGACACTTCCATCTGTGAAAAGTTTGGTGAAAAGTTGCCCTGGCCGCGTCGTGTGTGTATGTGTATGTGTGTGTGTGTGTGTACGCGTAGGTCTGTGTGCTGAGTAAACGGAGTGAACACGCCCTCCACAGTCAGTCTACACAGGGGCTGCACTCAGCTGGGAGCCGAGCATAAGGCGGAACAAACAGAAACTACAGAGAGGGAGAGTCACTGTGTGACCGTGTGTGACACGGAGCGTCAGATTGATATATTGCGTTTGATTGTATGATATAACTCTCTCTCTCCCTCACACACACACACACACGGATGTTTTACCAAATGGCAGGGTGGAGGTTGGATGTAACTTTGTTCCTTGTAACTGTCCACACCTGCTAAACACACTTGGCCACACATGGAGCCTGCTGCTGCACCTGTTCACACTGTACACACACACATACACTTTGAAACAGAAGGTAGAATATCCAGTAGCACATGAAGCCGGCCTCAACTTGAATGTGGACTAATGTGTGTGTGTTGATTTTGCTTTTCACTCACTGGAAGTGTGTTTGTGTGTGAGGGGGGGAGGGGGAATTCAGATTGAAAAAGACCTGTATTCAGTCCGTCTTTGTCAACAGCCTTGGATGACAGCCACGGCCTGCCCGGTTGGGAAACTTTTTTGTGCGAGCTTATTCAAGCCTGTAGGTCCTGGCTCAGACCATGTTTGGCACATCCAATTCAACCAGCCATCCCTCTGCTCCCTTAAAGGCCTCTGTCAGCACTCTGGCCCTATACTGCATGCTGGAATTTACACTGACACCCACGTAAGTGAGGATTAATAGATGATTCTTATCTGCATGGTCACACCCAGCGTACAGTTGAATCATTTCTCACACTGGAACGGGCAAATATGCACTCAGTACACACTGTATCTATATACACACCTCAACTGCATGCAAGAAAACAGACATGACACACACTCGCACACTGAGAGAAACTGGTATTTATCCTTCCTTTATTTAGACTGGCAGTCTTGTTGAACATATTTAATTTTAATGGCAACACAAAAAAATCAAAACATTTCATAATTATCAATTTAACCAGTGTAATCATGAGTAAACAGGGTCACATCACATCTCTTAAAGGGTTAAAGTTAAATATAATATAAACATGAGCACTCAAAACTCAGAATTTAGAAATGTCTTTAGTGAAACTGAATTTCTACAAAAGCTAATGACAAGTCAAAGGCAAAACATGCACAAATCGCAAGAGTAATGTTCTAGTGGATAATGGATGTCATCACGAAGGTCTACTACTATAACTATTACTGGTCCTGAGATGTTAGATCATAAAGTATTATTTTTTATAGCCCCAAAACTAGGATCTAAGAACCTCCATAAACATTTGTTAGTGTTTCAATAAAAAGTAAAAAGTGAGGTAAAGAGGTGTGAAACACAGATACGCTGTAAGGTGATAGTTTATTATAGTTTCAGTCTATTTTAGTGTTCTTGAAATAAATCAAACAGCCTATTATGACCTTGTCTGACTTGGTGTCTGCATGGGATCGCCCTTTCCTGTGACTGCACTGTACTATTTACACAGCTAATATGACATATCCAGTTGCTAAATTACTTTTTGGTTTGTTTTTCACTAGTCTGATTGTAAGAATGCCAACAGCCAGAATATCTCTCAAATTTAAATATGATGATGCCGCGAACACGTGCAGAAACTACATGTCAATAACTTTGTCATCTTAATTTTATTTTCTATTTTTAGGATCTGACATCTGGGGACTACACATGAAAAATATATACTTGGCTAAGTCTGATGCATTTGCAGCAATGTTTACTAATGTGCAGTTAAAAAAAACTAATAAAAATAATAATAATGAACAGTTGTGAAGCGCAGTTGCAGTAATATGAGAAATATCTGGTCCTATAAACACACCCATCCCCCAGAGATACAAACAGGGACCAAACCAAAAAGGACAAAAAAAAAAAACCTTGTCGTCACAACTCGATGAGTCACTACTCTGCTGTCGTCCACCCTCATCTGCTTGTCCTTCAAACATCTTGACTTCATTGCGGCTGCTCTCTGTGTAATGAGAGGATTTTTAAAAGATGCACAAGGTTTGTGATCAGAATCAAAATACAATCTACAGGAATGTTGAATCATCTTGTATGTTGGGTGCCGTTGTTCTCTCCCTCCACCAGAGGCAGCTGTTGTGCCAGCAGCCACTTCATACACAGCGACACAGACACACAGCACTGACACAGTCATGTTGAATTCTCTGTTATCTAACACCTACGTGCACAGACTCACATGGGGTCGTAGCTGCTCTGCTCTTTGGATTTGAGGAAGCGCATGGCAAAGAAGCCGCCTGCCTGCAGACATAGCACCAGTATGATGCCTCCAATGAAACTGGACATGTCAAACTTGGCCTGGGAGAACTCAGGGGATGAGTTACCTCCATCACCTGAAGGGAAATAGTTTTACAATGAAATTGCATGAAACCAGAACAGGGTGAGGAAACAGGTATCTTAAGTCTTTTTTTCTGAGAAAGCTCTGACAAAGATGTCTACTGCTGGAAATAAGTGAGTGAATGGTGCTGGAGAACATTTTACTCAGCTCTTATGGGAATAATAAACGTGTGACGCATCAGAGATGGGAGGTGGCGTGTGAGGATGCTGAATTTACCTGAGTCACCTTCACCTCCTCCTTCAGCAGCAGTCTCCACAACTGGGAAATGAAACATGCAAAAGAAATAAGAGTTACTGGGGCTGCAGACAAATACCTCATGTTGGTTTTGCAGGGGATTGTTGGCTACCTGTGCACAATTCAGACACTTTGGTCCAGCTACAGTTCCTGGTGAGGTCTGTTGTATTGTCGTCATCGTTCACACACATGCCTGTGTCATTACCTGAGACAAAGAGAAATAAGCATTTGTGTGTGTGTGTGTGTGTGTGTGTGTGTGTGTGTGTGTGTGTGTGTGGACAATGTGTGTGCTCTAGGCATACTAAATAATTCATTTTTGTACAAACCAGGGAAGCTTATGTTACAGCAGCTGTGATGATTGAATTACTATCAGAAGTCAGAGGTGTGTGTGTGTGTGCATGTCTTATTTTCTTGTGTGGACAAACTTTGCTCAAATACTATTCTTGTGAGGACATTTTAGTCTTGTGAGGACATTTTACATAGTTGTCACAACTTCAAAAAGCATCTTCAGGGTTAAGACTAGGTTTTAGGGTTAGGGTAAGATTTAGGTTATGGTTAGCGTTAGGATAAAGTTTGGGGTTATGCATTTAAATGTGATGGTTAGGATAAGGAGCTAGTAATGTAATTATGTCAGTGAGTGTCCTCACAAGTATAGTGCGATAAATGTGTGTGTGTGCGGCCATCACCATCTGGACAAAGCCTCCAGACGCAGCCTGTCAAGTTCAGCATGGAGTCCCCAACACACAGGTCACATGACTCGGCTTGAGAACAATCTGTATGAGGGACAAAATTGGCAGTGAATTGGAACCGTCACTCAAACGACTAAACCACTTGATCAATGGATGCACAAATATCTTCCCACAGAAATGGTTGAACAGCCTAATTACTGCAAGCCATCCCACCAGTTTGGATTTCACTGGTTTCACTGCCAAAGAAAAGATGGTAGATTCTCAGTCACATCCCACACTTTTACTTCTTGTCAGTTTGTAAGAAATACTGGACAACAGGGTATATTGATAGTAGGGAAGGGATTAAGGAAAGGAAAGATAAGATACATAGCGTAATAAGAACAGTGTAAGATTAAAATACTCTAAGGATGCAGCCCTACCTGATTGTGAGTTCACAGAGGGAACCACTGCTAGAAGCAGCAATGTGGAGCACAGGACCTTCAATAGCAACTGCTGCATCCTGACCACCAGAGAGCACCTGCGAATGACAGCTGGAAACGCTGGACCGAGTTGAATTTTTATCAGCAAAAAAAGTTTTCAATATCTCCTTTCAAAAGGCTGTGGTTGTCAATAGAGAGATGGATCCCAGCGAGGACACAGGCAGAAAGACAGGAGAAACAGAGATCTGTGTAACATGAGCAGCACCCAAACTTGGTTCCCTGGTAACGAGTTGGTCTACCTCAACCCTCCTGTAATACACACGAGTCTGATAGACTGACACCAGTTTATTTAAGCAGGCAGGGCTTACAAACACACTTACACACACACACACACACATACCTGTGAGTATAATATGTTATTAGAAAGAACAAAAGTTTGCATTTAACTTCCTAAACTTTTTTTGGCTACCTGGTGTGTTTTTACTCATTATTTTGTAATTTATTGACACCAGTCAGATGTTCTAACACAGTGTATGTTCTTAGATTGTGGTTCCCAACCTGAGGGTAAGAACCCCATGAAGAATCAGGAGATTGAAGTTCTTCTTCCATCCTCACAGGACCCTACATGTCTGTGGCAAATTCATTTGATATTTGTCAAGTAATTTCACAGGTGAAATGAAACATTTGACTTGCTGGTGATGAAAGTCAAAGAATCACCAAAGTATAGGATTCATTCTTTCATCACAACTCACATCCATCAGAAGGACAAAGGCTGTGATAATGAGTATTCAGTAGACAAAGAGATAAACTAGAACCTGCAAAAAAGAACATGACTCAGTTTTTTAGTGAAGTCAATGAACAGAAGTCTGACTTAGCAGGGTTCACATTTTATTTGGGATGTGTCTCATACAGTAATTACTACTGATCCAAACCAATAAGTCAGCTCTAATTATGGGATACTGTATGCATGAGTGGTTTTACAGCTCCCAGTGATGTATCTTGTGTGAGGTACAGGTAGACAGCGTGTACGTCAGTGCTCTACCATGACGAAGTGTTGCCTAGTCACTTGTCAACAAAACTGATTCCCCTGTGACAAATAGCTCTAAGGTACTAAACTATTACTTCACTGAAGTTAAAAACAGGCAAATAGAGCTTAACTTTAGCTGTTTATTTCTACACTTGCACAAGTGTGTATTTTGTAGTTAGCAACAGTCACACTTCAGTCAGTAAATTAATATTTGAAGGTGTACTGGATGTAGAACAGTGATAGTCAGTAAAATGGCAGATGCAGTACATCCTTTTCTACCTATGCACGTGTTCACAAACATATAAATGTACCAGCTGTAAATACACAGAGTCATACCCCCGGACCAGACCCTCAAAATCAGGTGCACAAATCAGTCCATCATCACGACACACGTTGCAGCTTCATGCAGTAAACTCCACCATCACCACCTCCTCCACTCACACCGACGTGGCTCACGCACTCCCACATCTTACAGTATTCTTTCTCACATACAGTCTGGATATATGCGTCCCGCTCCACGGGGTGGTGTTTGTGTGTCGGCGTGATTTGAAACACACACACACACACACACACACACAAAGGGATATTCCGCAGTAATATCCAACACGACTTCGTCCTCCACTGATGCCCCCACTTCTGACATAAATCGATACATGACGAACAAGCAAATGGATATAATTTACATCCTACGACGGGCAGACGACTCGTCTACGACACATACGACTTATTTTAATAAAAGATTTGTAAGGAGACTAAAAAGACGAGACAATCACCTACACATTCCTTCACTACCGTGCTTCAGTGTGAAAGATTTCCATATCTACAGTGTGTGTTATGCTTTTGGTCGTGGTGTTATCATATTTCCCGTGAAAAAAAAACTGGACATACAAAAATGTTCGTTTTCATGTTGCAGAAATGTAGATAAGTAGGATAACACCGGCTTCATGCTGAAGGTGACAAGCGTTTCACTTCAGGTCCTCTCGGTGACGTAGGAGGGATTTATCAGCAGGAAGTGTGTCCTAATATGGTTCGAGCAGAACGACCCCCCCCCCACCACCACCCCGTTAGCGTATTGATATGCGCGACCACGCAGAGATCAGTTGAGTCCGGTCTGCAACACCCACACTCACTATCAAACCGGGGAAGCCACGAATTCCCTGCTGCTGTTATGTGACTGTCTGTGGACAAGAGCCTGTGTTTATATGAAATAATGTCGAAAGAAACATGAATCCATTAGATAAGAAACACAATGCATGTCACACCTGGTTTTGTCTGACTGTAGGAAAAGCCCAAACAAATAATAAACAGGAAATTAAACATGAAATTCATGATGTATTAAGGTTGCTGATGTGGTGTTAGGTTGAATTTATTATTAATAAAGACTAATTTAATGTGTGTAAGGTATTGTTTCTGCATTTTCTTTCGCCCACTAGTACCAATCCTAGTATCCGTATTATTATGAATAATAATGATTATTAATCATTCTTGTCCACCCCCCATAAGCCTTACTTACTGCTCCTTAGCCGTTCATTTAGGTGGGCAGGCTTCACTTGCCTGTTTCACACAGATGGCTCTGCAGGATTTCTCCCCGTGAGTCATCCTGATGCGCTTCAGCACCACGGACAGCACCAGCCCCGGGTTCAGCTCTGCACATGTGAGCCCTGCCCGACAAAAACAATATCCCCTTATTCAACTAGTCCCTTGGGTCTTATTGAGAAAATGTGTGTGTGGGAGAGGGGGGGCTATTGGCGGTCATTATTTACAAGAAATGAGAACAGGAGTGAACCGCAGTGGGAGGGGCGAGAGGGATGCCGCATTTTTCTGAATGAAATTACTCGATGTACTGCCTCTCCCAACACTCCCCGCATCCTCAACGCCAGCCCCTGATTGGTCGAGCCTCCCAGTCACTGACGTCAGACAGGCTCTCTTGTGGAAGAGTCCGCGCGCAGGAGCATCCATTCTGCTTCCCATAAGCGCGCTCGATAGACTGAAGAAGAGGAGATGCAGGCGACACTAATCGAGAGTTTGTCACAACTTTGATGAAGACACGGAGTGATACACGTACGCAGGGACTGTCCTTCTTATTTAAACTCACAGCGGACACCATCGTATCACCTCCATCACTTGACTCAGATTTTATAAGAGAACACCTGCAAAGGACTCACGGAAACGCGCTAGGTAAGATTAATGATACGATTTGTGCATGTTTGATTACTTATGCATGTCTCTGCGCGCACCTTCATGTGTTCGTGCGTGCGAAACACCCTCTGTGGTGCAGCGAGCCTATAGTTGTGTTATACAAGAGCTTCCTCCGCACCAGGAGATGGGATATCCCTCCTCACTGTCATATGTGAGAGACAGGAGGATAAATGTCTCCTGGTATTGTTCATAATATCTCTTCCTGTTAGAGCCAAGAACAAATAATCTTTAAATGAGGGTCCAGGTTAATATGTTCCCGTTCCAATTAAGAGTGCAGATTGTTTCATTTAAAGATATCATGTACCTCTCTGTACATGTAGAATCTGTCCGAGATGCACACAGTGTGTTGTCTTGTTAAACATAATGTTTGTCCATTGAGATTCAATCAGTCTTAATCTTAACACTACATGAATGATATTTGTGGTGTTTGAGTGGCTCTGAAACGTGAGCAGGATAAAACCAAGAGTGGGCAGCGTAAGCCAATGAGAGCACAGATATACCGTGACGTGACAGATCTACATTAATGCTATAGTTTCATCAGTAATAGTGTAACCTGATAATGTAATGTGTTTTACCCGTTACAATGAGCTGACATGCTGATTTACTTTGACTGACATGAGTGGCTTCCCGCAGTACAGATGTTGACGTCACTGACATTTCAGAAACCAAAAGGATTACTGCAAAAAAAATGTCTGGGTGATCGTTTCTTTAAGTTTTCATTTTTTTTATTGGTTGAAAAAGGTGATTATCAGAGTTTTAACATTTTTCTTTTTTGTGTTATCTAACTGTATATTTTAACATACTATCTAGGGATGAATATCTTTATTACGTAAGCTGAAAAATTCCGTGTTAAGTTAACACAGTATCTGTCCAAAAACGTTTTAAACCTTGGTATAATGAAAATCTATAAAGGCCAATATAATATCACAAATAGTAGAAGTGAGAAAGCATAGGTGATAACAATCACAAATACAAATTAATGCACTAATGGTAAAATCTTTGTGGTCCATTTGTATTAGATTGAGTGTTGAGATCTTAAGTTCTCTACCACCCCATGAAGTTCTCTTCTGATCTGCGTGATGCCACATCCGGCCTCCCAGCAGCTGCACAGGCTGACACCACAGCTTCTTGTCGAGGAAGGACTTAATGTACAAACAGGCTTTGCTAATGTCAAACATTTTCCTTCTGTTTTTTTCTCTATCTCAGGTTGTGTTTGTGTGATTGCTGACCAGTCATGATCCTGAACGCCTCTGAACTGGGTTGGGATGAGTCCTCTGGTGCAGACTCCTTCTTCCCTGAGGACCAGCTGGACAGGCCCTCTCCATATGAAGTCCCCCCCCTCACAGTGTGGGGTGTGGCCCTGTGTGTTTCAGGAACTCTAATCACCAGTGAGAATGCAATTGTTGTCACCACCATTCTGGCCACTCCATCTCTACGCGCACCTGTTTTCCTGCTACTGGCAAGCCTTGGCCTGGCCGATCTCCTCGCAGGAGTTGCTTTGATCCTTCGCTTCCTCTTCCTGTTTTGTGTAGAGCCCAGTGATTGGTCAGAGCTGCTTACCTCAGGACTTCTGGTGACATCACTGACTGCCTCACTCTGTAGCCTGATGGGTGTTGCCCTGGACAGATACCTGTCTTTGAGCCACGCCCTAACCTATGGCTCAAGCCAATCACGGCGCAGAGCCGCTATCCTCCTGCTGCTGGTCTGGTTGGGTGCATGTGTCATCGGGGCAGGACCTGTCATGGGATGGCACTGTCTTGGCAATCCAAACTCCTGTTCAGTAGCACGACCTCTGACCCGGACATATCTATCACTGCTGTGTGGTGGCTTCCTGGTGGTTGTCATGGTAACCCTGCAATTGTATGCCGGTATCTGCCGTGTGGCGAGGCGGCACGCCCATGCCATTGCTACCCAGAGGCACTTCCTCCCTGCCAACCAATCATATGCAAGCAAACACAGTAGTGGGAGGGGCTTCTCTCGGCTAATCCTGGTCCTCAGTGTGTTTGTGGGCTGCTGGATGCCTTTCTCACTCTGGGGACTGCTGGGAGACGCATCCAGCCCTCCCCTGTACACCTATGCCACCTTGGTGCCAGCAGCGGGCAGCTCTCTCCTGAACCCCATACTCTACAGTTTGAGAAACAAAGACATTCGCAAGGTGCTGCTCCACGCCTGCTGCCCCCACAGATTCACACACAGCACACACATACACTACCCTGTGGATGTGTAGACTGACGAACCTCGCCAGCCTCAAACCAACACACAATCTATGCCAAACATACCACTAGTTGTGTGCCAAGTTACACACATAGCTGCACTGTCATCCAAATACAGAACACGAAGCCTCACACAGACATACTCCCACACACAGAAACGGCACTTTTCAGAAAGATGAAGTCCTTCTGCAAATCAGAATGTACTGAATTGTCCTGGCTGGCAGCCATCTTGGAACAACCCTGCAACAAAGACTAAACATACTATCCTGTGTGTACTTTGTGCCTCATCCGCAGTCAATTGTAGCTCCACTGGATCCCAAGAATAAAACAATCACAGGGATGGTATATATATATATGTATCCCCACTCATTAAAAGTGGATTTAATGACCATCTGCACTTTAATACGAGAAGAAAAGAAGAATGGGTTTTTTAAAAGTCAGTCTATCACATTGTAATGACATGTTATATAAATCCTCTACTTGAATGTCTAGAAAACACTGTCTTCTAGATCTTTAAGATTCTATTTTGCACATGCTGTTAAAGGCACCGACTATATGTTCATGTTGCACAACCTTTTTGAAATGAGTGAATATTTTATACTGATGAATAATAAATACGTTTTTTTTCTACTGGCTGACGTCAGCACTTTTCTCTTCACTGCTGCTGAGGCTTTTTAGTGTGTTCATCTCCCTCTATTGCTCCATCTTTAACTCAGTTAGGCACACACTGCTGCTCTCTATCCTTGTATCCTAAATTATTTTGTGGCTAGGGGAATCTTCAGCATTATTACAATGTCTCTGCACCCACTGTGTCTTAAAATCTACAAAGTAGTCTTCGTATGAGGATACACTAATTATAGAAGAGGTTTTTCTCTCATCCTACTCATTCCTACACAGTCAGCACTGGACACCAAGAAAAGCTGGATCACTCATGAATAAAGCATGAGGCTTGCTGAAGAATGACATTCTTAGAAACTTGTTATGCAAGAAGTAACCATGCTATACAGACATTGTCACAGTGAAGAAATCTAAACAACTGCTGTAATTGCACCATCTTTATTAAAATATCTATAATCATTTGGGAATTTAAGGCAGGGGAAGCAGAACTTTGGCTAAGCATGTTGTGTGATTGTGCTTTAACACAGGCAGACTTAAAATAAAAGGCACTTGAAAAATATGTGGTTTATGCTAAACATTAGTCAGTTGTACAATTGACTCACCAATGGCAGCTGTTAATATTTTTGGAGGAAGTTGATCAGTTGCAAACAAAAAAACCTGCACTGGCACCAAAAGGCACTAAAAAGGCACTTATCAGACAGTATAACAAGGCCAAGGGTTGCCAGATTCTGTACAGAGCACAGTCAATGAAGTATCAGGGCCTAAAGAAAACACACAAACAAAACAAAACAGAGATACAGTACAAAATGAATCATGATATTTGTGTTAAATGCCTGCATATGTTCTGTATGGTGCTTTCATCAAACACCCCAGACATCTGACATGAGCCAATACTTCCCCTATCACACTGAATAATTAATTCATAAATTTGTTTATTTTAAAAAAAAAAAGGTACAAATATGTATCATCTACAAGTCAAGTGTTCCCCTGACAACCACAGAAAAAGAGAGGGACTGAATATTAAGTAAAAGGAGGAAAAGTGATAAAACTGTGCTTTAAAAAGATGTAAAGAGACTGCATTCATTATCTTTAGCAGATATGATTCGATATATAATTGATAAATAAACTTTACATCTATATCATAATCTATGAATGAGGGATACTTTTTGACATCAGTATCTTGTGTCTTTCTACTGAGTACATACAAATGTTGTGTGTGTGATCCCTCTCAATTATTTTTTGTCATAATAAACTAAATTGCCAAAAACAGGAATCTGGCCTCCAGCAAAGGTCACCTGATTCTAGCACACACTAAGATAAGGACAAAGATGATGTGTTTACACACAGACTCAGCAGAGACGTGCCTCACATCAAGCAACACTCTGAGATCAAAAACAGGAAACACAATCAATCCAGTGAAAGCAATGGGATACTGCGACACAATGACAGTCTCATCTTTGGACTACTGAACCTCTGATCTCAATCATGTTTGATAAATAGAAATATATGGGCCAAGGAATGTGATTAGTAATTCTCAAGCTCTTGCCATTACACAGAGACAGATCATCTTCTCCACTTATATGTATAAATGTGGTCTCAACAAAAATACTCAGATGTAGTTTAAGGCTGAGGGAAGATACAAAGCTGGGCGTCAAGGTGGAAGGGGATGACGATCATTCAGACCACTCATCATCATCAAACTCTGAAGAGTCGTCCTCGCTGTCGCTGCACTCTACAGCGATACGACGAGACAGGATGGCGGCCACATCGTTACCAGAGGTATCCCTCTTCTCCTGCTCCCGCTGTGCCTCCACCTTCCGCAGGTTGAAGCCTAAGTGGGAGGTGGTAAGGATGGTGGTAGTATTAGAAAAATAATTATCTTCCTTAGAGACAAATATACTGTCAAATATCATTACTATAAAGACTTACTTTATGTCATGTTCTACGTATTTTGTGCACACATAACAATGATATATAAATTCCATACCACTCCTTGCATCTATCTACTGTAAACACAATGGATTTGGTTTTGAAAGCAAATATGACTTTGCTTACAATGAGGAGAAAACAGACACTAAAATAATCTAGTATAGTCCCTGTACATTTTTTATAAATAATATTAGGCTGTTATTATTTATTGTTGTAGATAGTGAAAGCAGAGCTACGTTAAGCTATTATATATATTGATGGGTACTTTAAATTATTGTGTAACAATACATTTCACATGCTTGTAATAACTGTTTAAAATCTTAATGTGAAAAGCAAGTAGTAACTTTTACAGCAGCGGAAAACTTGAATTTACAGTACTAGTACCTCACAATTGCACTTTTTATTAATGACTTAAAGTTACAGTACAGCTGAAAATTATAACCACTTCTTATATAGATTGCTGCCATATTTCACCTGTTTCAAATAACCGTAAATATCAATTTTAGACTGATGTGTTTGCTGTAGTGTCTTACCTTGACGGATGGCCTGCAGCAGGTCACTGCGTGCATCACCGGGTTGTTCTGGCTGAGGTTTGGGAGCAGAGCTGGGAGCCACCCCACCACCAGAGGGAGGAGGAGGAGGAGCAGAGCTATTAAAGGATGGGGGAGGAGGGCCAGGGGGAGGTGGTGGTGGGGGAGGAGGTGGAGGACCACCACCAGCAGGCATAGGTGGTGGAGGAGGAGGAGAAACAGTGGACATGGCTGGTGGAGGAGGGGGAGCAGGTGGGGAGGGATAGGCGGTAGAAGAGGAGGAGAGAGGAGGAGGGGAAGGTGGGGTTTCGAAGCCAGGAGGTGGTGGGGGAATCCCAAAACCAGATGGTGGGGGAGGTGGAGGAGGTGCAGGGGGAGGGGAGAGGCCGGGGCGGGAGCCTGGCAGGGGAGAGGCGATGGGTGGAGCAGGAGGTGGGTGAGTTGGACTGAGAACGCTGCCACGCTTCTGGTTTGGTGTTCCATATTGTCCACCATTACACCTGGAAGTGATGAAGCGGAAGGCAAAAGGATTAGTTAATTTATTTCCTCTCATTATCTGCAACGTCCACAGCTTGTGTTCACTTAAGAGTCTGACAGTGAACTGTGGGTGTATAATCCATGTCGCTAATGTTGAAGCCTACGAGAGGACGTGTTTAGGATTGTCGTGCAGGAACACCAGTGTATTGGCAGTATGTGTGGGCATATATGCACAATGCTACTTACGCCACATCTGGAGGTGGAGGAGGCAGGAGGTCATCAGGACCAGGTGTAGAGAGAGGGGAGCCGGGATCATAAGCGTAGGAGTTAGTACTGAGCTCGAGGGCTTCCGAATTGAAGCCTTCTCCAGATCCAATACTGCCATTCAGACCCTCAGAAGAATTCCTAAAAAGAGATAAAAACAGATCAGGCCAAAAAAATAAAGTAAATCATCTTTATTGCAAGAACCTGATCATAAAAATTAGAGTATTTAGAGTCTAAATTAGTTCTGAGTTATGTAGTGTTTATTTGTAATAGAACAGTGTAAGATGAAGCATTGTGAAAAAAAGCAGCAGCCGCAAACAGTGACACTTGTGGTGACTGGTTTACATAGCTTTTAAAAATAACAAGCATGTGAAGTGCAGCAGCTTACAGAACAAGAGAATAGCTTGTCCTTAACAAGTCGCCAGAAAATCTCTGTGTTTTTTCCCACTTTATCAGGTCTGAATGTCCCAGGAAATGAAACTACTGAACTACTGAAACAAATACAAATTGCAGCTCACTCAGCCAAAGACAAAACTGCATGTGTATTCATCTACTTATCAAAGATTACTCTTTGCTTGAGCGATGTGAAAAAAATACCCGTGAACTTTTGGTGCTTTCACTTTCAATTCATTTAATATAACTATGCAGAATAAATAATATATAGCAGGAGACACTAAAGTAGTGATTCCAGTCAATTTGTCAGTGCAACTCTAATTTGCACGTTCTTTCTAATAATCAACAAGAGATTTTTAAATGCTCATTTCAGATTTTAGTTTAAATGTACTTTGCATGTATACAGTAAAAAAACATTAACAACCAAGGACTTGTGTGATTCACACATTTGTTTACTGCAATTTGTCAAAGAGAGTCAGCTCTACACCCCAACCCACTGAGAACATTTTTAGACAGGACATACCATCCATATCACCGTGTACAGATTGGCTGATAAGAAAGGAGAATGTGGAATTCACCATGTTAGTGCACTTTGTGTTTCTACTGTGTGACAAGTTATTTCTGACAGGCCTCTTGGGTCTGTGAGTGCCCACAATTTTGTACTAGTACACACTCCATTAACCAAAAACTCCATTTCCTAACTTACGTTGTTTCATTCTTTGGCACCACGAACTCCTCTCCCATCTTGCGGCGTTCCCATTCCTCCTTCCTGGTCTTAATCTTTCGAGGATTGAGTGTCCGTGGGTTCAGATTGTCTTTCTTCTCCTTCTACTCAGAAAGGGCATAGTGGAAAAGAGTAAGAGGAACATTTGATCCCAATTATTTTATTTATGTAATGTTAACTTTTTTCAGAAGAAAACTCATTTGTCAGTGTGTATTTATGGTTCTCACTCTGTGCTTCCGTTTCTCCTTCATGATGTCCTTGGTGTCCTGCAGCATCTTCTCTTTCCACAGGTCAAAGAAGTAGGACGGATCAGTGTAAAACTTGAGGGCCTCCTTTCCATCATCCCTGTAGACAACAATTTATTTAAAATTACACCCATAAAGTTTAGGTATTAGTTACACTTTATGTTGTCTTTATTATATCAAGTGTTTGCCTCATGTGTTAATGCATTTACAAGCTGTAACACTTCCCCTTTTAACTCAACATAAGAGACCTCAAACAGAAAGAGGCTAGTGTGCCCAGTGTGCAGAAAAATGAACAAATTCACCATTTTCGGCACAGAGTTGACATTGTTAAATTAACCACATTCACATGCACACTATTGACAGAGTGAGTCTTTATAATACAAATGGATAAGCTTATACTCCAACTCTGCTTCTTGTTGATGGCACTGTTACAGTTACTAATTATACAGACCATGTCTCTTCCTGTTTCCAATTATTCATAGTTCCGATAACATGTCTAGCATAGCACATAATTTATGTTTAGGATCTCGCTCATGTGTCTGCTGAATTGTGACACATACAGTTATTGTTTTCTTCAATGCAGCAACGATTCAATTGATGAGAACAGTTAAAAGTGGAGCCATTAAAACGTTGTGTAAATACCCCTTTGCATTCACATAAATGGGCCAAAACGATTTTCTTTGCGAATATGTTGACTAATAAAATATATATACAGCTTCGGCATGTAGGAAGTGAAGGATTTTACCCAAGTAGTCTAGACGTCTTTAACAACAAATACATTTCAGTAACGTTTTGCCATTTTAATTACATTTGATATCACAAATACTGTATTTCTCCCAGTGTATTTACTCTGATATTTTCAGCTTTAATGGGAGACTGAGCTTCATTAAACCAAACACACAATTCAAGACTCACTCTTTGAGAGCATATGCATCAGAAAGTTAGATTTCAATAATGCATAGTCATGACAAAAACACAGCACATATGTGTTTCTGTGTGTGCAGATAGTCTTACTATCACTTGTATGATCATCACCAGTGGATGAACATGAGATCTGGATGAGTATTTGTGTATCTGCAGAGGCATACCGGTAATGGCTGAGTTGGTTGAGTGGTGGAGGCGGATCACAGGTGGTGTAGGTGTCTTGAACAGGAATTGGCAGCGACGGCCTGGTGAACAACTGCTGGTCTTGTGTCACACTGCTACGGAAGGCCTTACGGGTGGTGATCGCCTGCAGAGAGACTGAGGGAAACAGATGGAACAGTAAGAATTATGTTAGTCAATATTAACGTATATGTTACATTTTGTCTGTGTTTAAAGTAATGAACTACTTACCCTCCTCCTCTTTGGGATCCAACTGGGTGACTTTGACCTGCAGACGATCCACTCTTTCTCCCAGTGTATTTACTCTGATGGCAAATTCTCCAGCCTGGACAAACAGCTCTCCGAACACATCCTCTGCAAACTTACCTACAAACACACAATAACATACACTCATTGGCTGCTTTATTAGGTTTCTCATGGTTTGGTCACCCCATTTTCAAAAATGAGGGGGTCAAAACATTAGAAACACCACTTAATATAATGCACTCCTCATGACCTCAAAAATAAACCTCAAGGAGAATGATCACCTTTCTGACAGTTTCAATAAGAAACGAGAAATTATAACCTAGTAAAAGTAGAATACAAGGCAGAGCTGTTGTACTGTTTTTTACAGGTGACTGTACAGGTGACCAGATCATAGTATTTGTCTCTCTCACTTGCAGGTGACATACACATGTGCCACATTTTATGAACTATTCACACCATATTTTAAAAACAGACTCACTGAGGCTGCCAAGTTGGCGGATGATGTTTGCCAGGCTGAGATTGGTGACACATTCCAGCTCACTACGGATGCTAGAAGGAATGGTCTGACGACACACATGCCGCGGCTCTATGTTCCTCGTCACCAAAGGCATGACGGAGTATGGTGGGTAGTAGGGCCCAACCCTGAGGGGGAAAAAGAAGGAAAAGGTCATTTGAGAGTGCTATGGCACTGAGGAATTAATGTAGAGATTTATTATCATATATTACATGCATCTGGAATACTAGTAAGTCTAGCCAAACTCGTCAGATCTCTATGGGTAGATAATTAATCAACAAAATTGACAGTTAATTAATCAGTCACATATAAAACACAAAACATTAACTGGTTCCAGCTTCTCAGATGTGCTGCTTTTTATGTTGATGCTCACTCTACAAATTAATATTTGTGAGTGTTAGGCTGTTGTCCAGATGAAACAAAACATATAAAAATACCCAATTGAGCTCTGGAACACTGTGATAAACATTTTTTATTGGTTTATGCTAATTTATAGGTTACATTTAATAAACTGATCACTAAATAAAAATATATATTTTTAAATATATTTACTCGTGTCCCTAAATAAGCAGCATGGTCATGTGATGGTCATATATAAATAAAGCCTGGGCCAGACAGAGCTAAAGCAGAAGCAAAACTAAGGCTTTGGTCCACTCAGCAAACATCAAAAAATACACCCAGTTCATGGGAGAAAACTGTACAATGACATATAATAAACTTCATGGAGTAATAACCTGGTGATATTTTTCTTACAGTAGTGCAGATATATTATATTATATTATATTATATGTATACATATATTTATCTAACTTATGTTAGGCAAATCACTGTCCGCGCATAATCTACCTCACACAGCAGCTCAGAGATTTGCAGTGACTGCAGACTGCACAGTTTAGCTTACTGTAAGTATAGCTTGTAGTATTTCCTATTCCCCATTTCGGTTGCCTAATTACAAGTTTTTCATGTTAGCGTTGGGGCTTCAGACAATAGTGAAATGATGATACAAGTGATCATCGGTGGAGTCAAACACCTGCTTTATTTTCTATAAGTTAACAGCCAAATTGTTATTTCCAAACCGAGCATGTGAAAGTTTTTTATCCATTAAAAGTCCAACTTGTTGCAGCTGTTTCCAGAGTTTAAAAGACAGATCTGTACCGTCTGTACTGTGTGTGGTATTCTCGTCAGTCTGAACCGATCTGTGAAACTGACAAAATGAGGATAGGTTTTATTAACAGAGCTCTAATCTCTTGGCTACACTCTCAGCTGCCTCAAAAAGGGGTAACTACAAGTTGAACCTAAATAACTCATAAAGGTTAAACTTTTACATGCTCAAAGTTAACGCTAGCTAAACTGAGCTAGAATGTAAGTTGGGATCTCGGCCTTGTCAGAGCAGGAAGTAACTTCTGTTCGCCGCTTCTCTCCGAGGAACAGCCAAACAAACGTATATTTACATTTTACGCTGCACAAAAACAACACAAGTTAAAGTTACTTTAAACATACTTTACTTACCGTCAAAAACGGCAACTATAAGTCCCCTCTATACTGTTTAATTTTTGTTCTGTGTCACGATTTCCAGAAGAAATGTTGAGCGGTACAGTACGCGGACCAGCTAAACAGAACACAGAAGTCCCGGGATTGTGAACTTCTGATTGGTCGAGCCGCTGAGTTCCTCGATGCTGATTGGTTAACGCGCTTGTCGGGCGTTTCTGCTGAGTGCAGGATGTGGAAATCTCCACGTAAAACGCGCAACTCCACCCTGACTAGTGGCAAACATCTGTACGTAATTTGCGTAACGGAGGGTGGAGGCTGTGGGCGTATGAAGGAGACGGAGGCAGCACATTCCTACGTACGCTACAGCGAGTTGGAACCCGTCCGAGGAATGACTGGCATTGGCCTTGATGTCGAGAAAGGCACTTAGGAAGATAAATAGGAGGCTTTGAGCCTCGACGGGTGAGTGTTAAGTGCATACTTTACCTCAACTTAGACAACAGCATGTACATAAGGTTTAAGGGAATCGAACCATTATCCAGTAAAGGTTAAACTATTTATTCCTAATTACAAGGCCTAAAACCTATGACCATGTGGTAAATAATAGTATTGAGACAGCCCGTTTTTTAATGTTGCAATATGGTAGCAATTATATTGTTTGCGGCTCCTACATGTAGGCGTATTTGTGTTGGAATAACAGTCAACCCACTATTGTGGCCACTTTTTTATTTTTGCCTTATGGATCAAGTGCACAAGTGCAAAAGACAAACATTGTCACTGAATCACTACACTTAAAATGCATATAAATACCCACAGGCATCACATAAATCATAATTATAATCATATGCTTGCCTTTTGCATGTGAATATTACTCTCTGTAATGTTTCTACATCTTTTTTCTTCTGCTATAACGACAAAGAAATAAACTATGGAGTCATGAGTTGTTAACTGCATATTTCCATATGTATTATGGATGATTTGGCTGAGTGTGCATATAAATACATGGTTCATCCACTGTTTCACAAGTTTATTCATCATTCATCTAACTCTCTTCTCTTTTTTATATATCAAAGAAAGTATAGGGCACTGTGCATGTCCCATTCCACAAATGTCAATGTATTGTATATCTGTTAAAAGTGATAAATATAGCCCACCTTCTTATGAAATCTGTTGTTACCAGGGTCCTTCAAATACAAACATAGCATAACAGAGGCTTTATTTGGTGTGTTATTGTGGTATAAATGAACATTTGTAACACTGTTTCATTGTTTTCTCCTTTGTTATTCAGCACATAATACAGTGCAATATGCATCGCTGTAAAGTAGGCACTATCAGTCTCAATATAATGTAAGCTGCTCTTCGAAGTGAATAATTATTATTGCACATACAATCAGTTTAAGGCCTACAGTGATGTACACCAATATATCAGTTAATCTGTTTCACATTATTTGTTGAATCATCATTTCAACTACAACTGGAAAAAGACAAATGCTGAATATGTTGAAGGAAATTTTAAAAAAGTTGTTGTTTGGAATTTAGGACCAATTAGGACACAGTCCAGCAATACAATTTACATTTACAATTTATCTGCTGCTTTGTGAGGCAAAATAAAATCTTTAGATCTAACTGTTTTACTGTATACACATATTCATGCAATTTGTTCCACATTTAGTCAAATTAGTAAGTATTATGTAGACACAACTGTATTTCCCTGTGAGAGTGGAGTCATAAATAGGCAGATCCATTCTTCCACTAGAGGGAGACATCGTGTTAAGAATGGCATGGAACCTGAAATGAAAGTTCACTGTAAGAAACTTCTCCAGCTATTGTAAGTCCTCTCTTGATATGTTTGGGGGCAACCACGCTGTTTAGTCATACACATGCACCCATTCATGTGTTGGTGTCAGTGCCTTGTGTTGACCCAGGTGAGTGTGTAGGAGCTGTGAGCATTTCCTACTGTCTGTTTTAGGACGCTGTGACCCTCTCCTGCAGAGGTGTGGACCAGCTTGAGTCCAGAAGCTTGGAGGCCCTGCAAGATGCTGAACCAGTAGTGGAGCACTTCCTCATTGGTTCCGCCCACCTCAAAACCTGCCCATCGCAGGTGCACTGTGGCAACCAAATGATGGACGCTCTGTAGAGTTCCTGACTCGATCCAGTTCTGGAAAACTCGCCACTCAGCACTGAGCAGGTCAGCGTATAGGAAGTGAACCTGTAGAGAACAGGAAATATCAATCAGGAAATGAATGAGTCAGTGTCTTGTAGACCTGCTCAGTACAAATAAAAAGTATATTTTACAAATGAATTCTACAATTTTCAAATCAGAAAATTTTACTATTTTGCTCTTAAAATGATGGACAATAGAGATAACATCCTAAAAATATGAGGCACCTGCTGTTGGTGTAGTCGTTGTAAACATTTTGTCCATGTCAGTACAATTCATGATGTTACAATGAGTAATTTGAAGATTTTTTCATATTTCATGTTGTGCAGCCTTAATACTTTCCATAGCATACATGCTGCTGTGTAATCATAGACTTATTAAGTATAGTCAAATATTTGAAGACCAAATTGAAATCATTATAAAATATTTATAAATTGTCTTACAGCAATTCTTCTAACAACCACCACAGACTCAGACTGTAGGTATGTAGTTCCCTCTTGTGGCTGCAAGATGTAACTGGGCCAGCATGTGGTTCACTCACTTAAATTGTTGCCATGGCAGCCAGGGATGGCACAGAGCCCTGTTGCCATGGGAACATACAAGTAAGAGCGCTTTTTGGGTATGCTGGGGTGAAAAGACTCTAAGGTATGTTTGTTTGGCACTGTTTTCTACATTTCTGTGTGTGTGTGTGTGTGTGTGTGTGTGTGTGTGTGTGTGTGTGTGTGTGTGTGTGTGTGTATGTGTCTGTCTGTCTTACTGTGTGATGTCCCAGAGCTGCCATGATGTCTGCCAGTGTTTGAGAAACACTTCCCAGGTTGCCTCTCGTCTTGTTCTTATGCTTCTTTGGAGCTCGCCACTCCAACCACATCTTGTGCTGGCTGACCACACCTCTGTCACCATGGTTACTAGCCAAACTGTTGCCATAGTGACCACCAGATGCATTGGAGTTGCTGGGATCAAAACTGTGCACTTGACATCCTAGTCCTGACACAGTCTTTAAAAAGTCTGCATTTCCTCCATCCATACTATAGAGACAAAGACAAACACAAAAAGATAGACTGAGAGGCAGGGGAGTACAGAGGTGGTTTGAAGATTATTGCATGCATGATTAAATATGCATTGCATTGTTTATTCCAACTCTGGCAGTGATATGAATGCATAAGCATTGCAGCACATGCACATACTGTAGAGCCATATACTGTGAGTATACCTGAAGGAGTAGGCAACACATGGCCTGTCAGCAGCTGGAAGGAGCCAGTCCTCAGCACACAGCAGCCAGCGGGGTGAAGCTGTAGGGGGCTGTGATGCCTGAGCCTGACCTGGAGTTAAAACCCTGGAGCAGTTCAGCTGGAGAGAAGAGAATCATATGAGATAGACTGAATAAAAATCTGAGAACAGTTTTACACAGAATTAGTATACACAGCAAAAGAGAGGAAGTTAAAGAAGAAGAAGCGTGTGAGAAATGTGTGAGAACAACTAACACAGTGATATTTCCACGTACAAGTCTGCAGTAAAACAGATTATTAAACATGCGATTTAGTTGGTAGGAACTATTCTATGCGTAAATATGAGAGTGATCTTAATTTGTGGCAGGTGTTGAATAATTAAAGAACATCAGACAGAATCAATACAATGTCCTAAGTTTTGTCAGTTAATGTATAACTTTTCCTCCAAGTTCCCTAGCACTTGGTGTTGCATAATAAGTCTTAACTGTTGTTCGGGAGTTTCCAGTCTGGAACTGTAAGTCCTTACTGGCTCCAGATTTGGCAGAATTCTGCTGCCAGCATATTGACAGCGCCTGACTGATCATATTACTGCTATGTTAACCCCCACACTGGCAGTCTGCACTTGTAGAAGTCAAGAAGTGAAGAAGTAGTAGTAGTTGAAAATGTGAAGGTTTTATTGATTGCTGTTAAGTCTTGGCAAGATTTAACTCCTGGCTTCCATAGCTATCTGTAGGTCCCTCATGAGTTAGAGTAGCCTGATACCTTCAAGAAGGGCCCTATATATTGGGCCAGTGGTTCCCAGTATGAGGGTCAGGAGCGTTGCCAAATTGTGTCAGGTAAGGTTCATGGTAGTAGGAGGCAACAGAGATTGAGATTCAGAGACGTCTGCACTTTAGTTTTAGTGTAGTTTTTATGTTGAGTTGCATGTTGTCTCATGTTGATTTCTTCTGTGTAGCACCAGGGTCCTGGAGGAACGCCGTTTCATTTCACTGTATACTATGTATATTGTTGGAATGACAATAAACCTTATTTGACTTGACTTTAGTGAATGATAACTCTTTATCTAGGTGAGATGTATTTATTTGACAGCAGTTCTGTGTTTTTTGTGACGTAATGTGTAACCTACCTGTGGCCTGGTGATATACGTGATGATGCGATTGAGTTCTGCAGTGAAGGATGGCTTTTCTGCCGCCCAGGGCTGAATCTCCAGTGGTCTGGGTCCAACCTGGAAACATTCACATATTCATCTATATAATGATACTACAGTGTGTTTGTGTGTCTACACTCCCCAGCCCAGGTATGTGTGCTGAGGAGGCAGGTCACAGGCCCTGACCTCATTCTTGCTGGTAACATATTTGCCTGAGGCACTGTAACATACAAACACACTCACAGAGAGCCCCCCCACCCACCCAACTCAGACTGGACCCTGTGATCACCATGGCAACCTTGCTGGAGTGGGGGGTGGTGATTCACTAGAGTGAGTCAGAGAGTTTAGCCTTGGGCAGAAAAAGAGACAGTGAGAGAAAAACAGAATGAAAGAGAGAGGTTGTGAGAAGGAGTCTGAGATAAAGAGGGGACAGATGCACCCACACACTAAAAGACACTAGAGGAAGGCTGAAGCACTCTGCAAAGGGCAAAGAGCAGACTAGCCGTCACCTCTCCCTGATGTGGGGCCAGTGTTGTGCTCACTCACTGCACTCACCTGTTCCATTGTGTCTGTAATAATTCAAAGAGCTATGCACAAACTGATCCAGCGTAATGGATAAACTGGATGAGAAAACAGCAGAGGGGTATGATTGAATAAATCTGTGTCCCTGACATGAAGATGCATCAACCATTTATCGTTCTCCTGCCTAATCTCGGTTCATATTTAGTCCATTTTAAAATATGTTAAAATATGCTCAGTTAAGAAATGTGACATAACTTTTGCTCAGGTGAGAGTGAATACGTCATATTGTTTTTCTTCACTTAATGTCCAATTAATGCTGCAAGTGAGAAGTCTAAAAGGGTTTAACTGCAGTACTGCAAACCTTAAGTAATATTTCTTTGAAACTTTATCTCTCGTGCTATTCTACTTACTTGGCGCGAGTGCATCTCGTTCTCATCCTCATAAGCTCGTGCCCCCTCCCTTCTTTCCCCATCTTCCACCTCCAGCTCCTCTTCTTCCTTCAGACCCGGTGTCTGGGACGGGGATCCCCGGTGGCGTGAGTTCCTCGCCGGTTCGATGCTGATAACGGAAAAGGCAACAGCACCCTCCTGCTCCACCCCCACCCCTGAGGCTCGAGGTAGCAGTGGGCCGAAGACGAGCAGCTGGAGCGCGACGAGAAGCGGTGTGATTAGAAGAAGTAGTATTCCCGAGCGCCGGAGGAGACCACCGCGGCCCCACAGCCGAGCACACGTCCGCATGCCTCCACCGTGTTGGCAGCGGGGAACATCTCCGGTGCGGTGCCCTGGGATTCAACCTTCTTTCCGGAGGGTAGTGAGGAAAGTCCCAGCTGAGAACTCTCCTCCTCCACTTTCCTCCCCGACCTCCTCCTCCTTCTCCTTTACCCCCAGGGGAAAGTTGTGATGACGAAGCGCATTCCTCGGTCAATAGTGGCCTTACTGACACAGTGACTGCTGTTTTATTTCGCCAGTAACTAACTCATACAGTTTACAATCACCCATTTAAACCATGTACTCAAAAATATTTAAACCATGTACTTCCATGTGCTCCACAAATTCTAGCCAGCAAAATGCTACCTACATACAATTTGTAAAGAATTTGTTTAATATAGCCTAGCACTTAACTTTTGTTTATTCCTGCCAAATACCACATATATAAATCACAAAACAATATTGTATGATTGCATTTAAATACTGATGCACAACAGGTTGAATTAGGACCTATTCCAAGGAAAGCTGTGTCTGTTTTAGTCTTATTTATGTTAGTTTTTCTCTTTTAATATACCTGTATGTTTGAAATGTATGCCAATATGTAGACAAAAAGTGGATTCAGTAACCATTTGTGGCATGTATGAGTACTTTTACTCAGGTAACCAGGCTATTATAGGCCATTTTACACACTAAACCTTTGATTAGTTTATAAAATATGATGCATGCTGCTTACATGATCATATTCTGATGGTTTAAGTACATTCTGATGATTATAATACATCCATACTGTTGTTTAATGCAGGACTTTTACTTGTAATGGCATCTTCTTACATTGTGCTACTTATTATTATCCTATTATAAAAGATTTGTGTTGTTAAACTTGATGACAGTATGAGTTTTAGTTGACTATAATTTTGTTTAAATTTAGCGCAGAAACACAATTTATTTTTCAGTGAAATGCTGACATTTTGATAAAAAATAGAAAAGTCTGAAAGAGAGTTGTTGCTCTGCTGTCCCTCCTCTCTGCCTGTCATGTAGTGCGTGTCCCAGTCCACCATTCCAGTGGAATGTCACAGCAAACACATTTCCTCCAGCCATGTCTGAGTCTATTTAGTCAGCCTGTTGACAAACTGTACACAATATGCAGCCAGTAAACTCCCCCCATCTGCTATCTTTCCCTCTCGCTCACTCTGTCTGTCTGGCACACACACGCATACACACAAGCTGCAGATGTACAATATTTGCTGTATTATAGCAAGATTTCTGGTGAGGACATGCATGGGTCCCTTCCCATCAGCTCTCTGGTACCAACAGCGTTTACACTGTGTGTCTTAAAACATTTCCTTATTTGGATGAGGAATTTCGAAATAGTACATTTTTGGGCTTTTTGTTTCAGCGACTTTAAAACCTCTCTGACACTCTTTTCTGATTTCCTAAGTCTGGTTTCTTTCTTTCTTTCCTCTCCAACACATCCTCCCCTGTTCTCCCCGCCATCCATTCCTCTCCTCCCCTCCCTTTCACTCCCTGTCGAATTGTGTCCTTGACTGAACTCTCTTGCTCACAGTTCCAGACAGCCTGAGCAAAGCCCGATACTCAGGGAGGCTTTAAAACACACACACACACACACACAAGCATGCTCGCACCTCCCTTAATCCCTTAAAGAAGCAGTATGCTATAGACAAGATTACCAATGGCAAGAACAGAATGTGTATTTAAACATTTTGCACCTCAGATACATACATGATATGTAACAGACAGATATACATTTTTTTCATCACAAAAACCACCAAACAACACAAGACCACAGAAAAAAGAAGGGAGAGAGTGAAAGAAAGAATGAAGCCCCGCCAAGACTTTTGTGCCTGGGGAACTTCACTGCTTTTGACCCCACAGGCACACACACACACTCACACACACATATAAGCGCACATACACCAAAATACATGCATCACTGCAGTCACACAGACACATTCTGTCTCACATTCTCACACAGAAAACAAGAGTCTCTTTGGGGCCACTGGATCATTTCAGTGTCTCTTTCCCTTGTAGTTAAAACAGCAAAACACAGGATGTTGAGTCTCCATGCTGCAGTCCTCCTCCCCCCACAGAGCAGGGAAACCATGGCAGAACCCTGAGGAGGGCATGTTGATGATGGACCTTCCGAGTAAAGAGGGGCTCCCCGGCTTGGAGCTGGAGTTGTATGTACTGTACAGATGAGGCTCAGGGCACGAGACAGAAATGCAGTGTTAGTGAGTCGAGTGCAGAACACGGTCGCTGGTTTAGCAGAGAAGGGGAGGCTGAGAGTGAACGGAGGATAAAAACAGAAAGAGAGACAGAGCAGTGTGATCCTAGTTTGTCAATATTCCAGATGTACAGAAGAGGACCAGAAAGATTTGGTGACATACAGACTTCAGAAGTCCTAGTGTATGAAACAGGGTTCAAAAGGATGAGGATATAGGTTTGTCTGTGTCCATCAGCTTCTGGTATTCATCTGTCAGTCATTCCCTCATTCCAACGCAGAGTGTGACGGTGTGCACACGTGTATGACTTTACGTGTTCATGTTCAGGTAGTGAATTCATCTGCACATCTGTGTCTGTGTTTTTGTGTCTGTGCACGTGTGTATGCATTTGCGTGTATACATGCTCGGGTGTTGGCGGCTGTAAGTTGCAGTTGATCTTGATTGTCAATGCTGGAGAATTAAAGCTTTAATGTCCAAAGCTGGCAGCTAAATTCTCACCCTTCATTTCACAGTCTCCTTAACAAAAAAAAGAAAAGAAAAGAAATGTTTGCAAATCTGTAAAAGCTTGGATTGAATGCACCTGAAAGAGAAAGAGAGGGACAGAGAGAAGAGAAACAGAGTGATTTGAGTCTGTTATTTTTGCCAGTGGTAAATGAAAATCACAATATGAACTGATTAAAATAAACAACAAAAGTATTTAACAAGTTTTAACAAACACATCTTTGATTTGGTGCTACAAGTAATGTTGGGAGTAAGATCTAGACTGTGGTGTTACTCCTGTTGCACTCCATTTTTTATTGATTTATCTATTTGCGTATCAGCTTAAGAGTTTACATGGACTTTTACAGCTTGAATGTGTTTTGAGGATAATATTATTTTGAAACTGCTACAAACATTTCTCTGTAATATTTATCTCAGATTAATTTAGTAATTACAGCTACTAACAATGCTTCATCATTAAATATCAAACTAACTGCTTTTAAAACACTTGGTAAGGCTTTCTATTACTCGTTATGAAAAGCATGGTCATCCTCAGAAATCAGTACGTAAGTGAGAACCCCTCTGGAAATGTCCATGAGAGTTTCAGTTGTGGTCCTTAGTTTTTTTAACAACCTTATTGTGTGTTTGAAGCTTAAATAAACTCACCTGCTGTTACAGGCTGGTGACACTGAAGCTGTCATCACTGGCTGGGTCCAGCAGCTGGCATAACACCCCACCTCCCTGAGCCTCTTGGGAGGGAAAGCGGTGTCCCATGCTCTGGTAGGACTGGTGGGACTGGTGGGACAGGGTGTAGCCACTAGTGTCCTCCTGACGGGGCGAGGAGTCCAGGGGAGGTTTAGGGTATGGCGAGTGAGGAAGGGGGCCCTGGCGAATGCCTGTGCTCATGACGTGAGCGGTCAGATCCCTCTTGTGGGGGTTCACTGTAGAGAGAGGGCTGCGCTCCTCGTAAAGCACAGATGTTGAGTGGGAGTGGAGACTGGGGCTGGGGTTGGGGTTGGAGTGTGTATGAGACGGAAGGTGAGTGTTCAGGTTTGTGTGGGTGTTGTGGTGGGGCTGACTGCTGGTATGGGGGTTTGGGTGAGAGAGTGAGTTGCTTTGGAGGTGTGAGGTGGGATGGGTGTTGGTGTGTGAGCTCAGGTTTGCATGGGGCTGTGTATTATGATGATGTATGTCATGGGGAGTTGAGGTCATGTGTGTGTGTGTGTTTGCATTTGGGCTAGCGAGTGTGTTCCCCTGGGTATTTCCATGAGGACTTGTGTGTGGGTTGCTGTGTGTGTGCACGGCTGAGTGTGTGCTGTGTGAGTGTGGACTGGGGCTGCCGCTGTGTGATGTCTGTCCATACCAGTAGGGGGAGCTGCAGTAGCTGGGGGAGTCATACTGAGAGAACTGCGGGTCTTTTGGAGGGGGGCGATGTGAAGGACTCAGTGCAGTGCCACAGTGCGGTGTTACCCTTGGCGAAGGAGAGCAGGAGGGGGAGAAGGTTCTGGAGGGGATGGGGTGGTAAGACTGGGGTGGAGGAGGGGTGGGCTTAGGGGGGTAAGGGGGAGAAGAGACACTGGGTGACAGAGAAGAGGAGGACTCTCCAGGGTACAAGGCTGGATAACGCTCCTCAGAGGAAGGAGTGGAGGGGTGTGCAGAATAAGGGGAAGGGTACTCACAGGGGTCCTGGAGGTAGCTGGACGGTGGTGGAGGATTAGGAGTGGCCAGGGGAGAGAGGCTACTACTGTCTCCACTGTAATAGTCCAGCCCCTCTTGGAACAGCCCAGACCCCTCTGGACCGCTAGCAGTCACTACTGCCGCTGCCCCTGATGTGGAAGCAGCCTTGCCCCTGCCTTTAGATCCTGATGGCCTCTCTCTCTGACATGGAGACAAACCCCCTCTGCCTCCTCTAGAGCCTCTGCCCCGTCCTCCAATCCCTCCCCGCTTAGGTCCAGGAGTAGGTGTTGGGGAAGGACTGGAAGGGGAATCAGAGTGTAAAGCAGAACTTCCCTCCTTTTCTGATAGCATTTCAGTACGTTTCCTCCGACCACGGCCAGGTTTGCTGGTTCCCCCACTCTGGAAAAGGACGTTCTGACTCCAGTTATACGAGGGCCCCGAAGCACTCTCATGCCAGTCCATCATCAGCTTCTCCAGACTAGACAGACTTGACTGACCTCCTTCTCCAGCGACAGAAGCAGCCTCATTCTGTTTAAATGTTCCACCTGTGGAGCTAGGTCCACTTCCAACGGCTGCAGAGCCAAGATGCGAAGAGTCAGAAGAGGATTCTGATAAACTTTCGGGAAAAGGTTGTCGCTTAGCTTTCTGTGGGGTGTAGTTTGAGATATCCAAGATGTCTTTGGACTCATTGGAGCCATATTCACTGTAGCAATGATACTGAGACCCAAAGCTGTCTGTCGACCAGCCACCATAACCTTGTCTGAAAAAATATAGCAATACACAAACATTACAATTCATTAGTGATATGTTTGCACTTGAATAATAATAATTTAGCTACTTCATGTTCCACTAATCAGTAACAGACACCTGAGGAGAAAACTCAATACATTTTTATTCTAAACAACCACAGAGCACATTTTAGCCCAGGTTTAACTAATTTCAGGTGTCTTTTATTAGTTACCACATGATGGGCAGTGTAAAATTGAAAATTTTGGGCTGGAGTGAAACATTTATATTAAAGAGGTCAAATTATGCTTTTTTGTGTTCTGAAGTTATATACAGTGGGGCAAAAAAGTATTTGGCAGCCACCGATTGTGCAAGTTGTTCCACTTAAAAAGATGAGA
>JAUBNQ010000003.1:11290285-11312765 GCA_032353495.1 Ctenopoma kingsleyae | reverse complement strand
TTTTATACAGATAACGAGTTCAAACAGGTGCCATTAATACAGGTAACGAGTGGAGGGTAGAAGAGCTTCTTAAAGAAGAAGTAACAGGTCTGTGAGGCCCAGAATTCTTGCTTGTTTTTTGGTGCTAAATACCTATTTTCTGCACCATTATACAAATAAATTCTTTAAAAATGATACAATGTGATTTTCCTGGATTTTCCAAGTGTACCTATGATGAAAATTACAGACCTCTCTCATCTTTTTAAGAGGGACAACTTGCACAATCGGTGGCTGCCAAATACTTTTTTGCCCCACTGAATATACTTTTGTGAAGTTGGGTGCCTGTGTTACACATAGCCAGCGGACCAAAGCTTGAGGGGAACGTGTCTTTGCATACTTGAAAAAATTCACTTGATTCTCAAGAGTTTTTTTTCTAAAAGCTAAACTGTCTGACATCAAACTTTGCAGAAGTCCGTAAATGCCCATCTGTTTTGGGCTCCTGCACACACTACAGTGCTGTGAAAAAGTATTTTCCCCCTTCCTGATTTATTTATTTATTTATTTTTGCACATTTGTCACACTTCATCAAACAAATTTAAATATTACACAAAATTAACCCATGTAAACACAAAATGCAGTTTTTAAATGATGATTTCATTTATTAAGGAAAAGAAGCTGTCCAAACTTGCCTGGCCTTATGTAAAAAAAGTGATTGCCCCCTAAACTTAATAACTGGTTGTTCCACCCTTGGCGGCAACAACTGTAATCAAGCACTGGCAATAGCTGGCAATGAGTCTTTCACATCACTGTGGAGGAATTTTGTCTGACTCTTGGATGATTTTCAAGAAAGAACGGCCTGGTTTAAGGTCTGTTTAAGTATGTATGTGTAAGTATGTGTAAGTATGTTCATGCAAAAAAGAAAACATTTATTCACATATCAATTTAAAACCCTTATATAACAAGTCAGATATTTGTGAGAAAATGAAACTTCAAAATTTCCTGAATTCATTGTAATCGTATTTTTACAGTGACAGACTGCTACAAATGATTTACCTGTAGCTCCACTGATTAGAGTTGTACTGTTTGTAACCATCTGGGGAGGAGGAGGAGCTGAAGGGGCTTCCTCTGGCCACAGACATGTACCCTCCTCCAGGTGATGTAGGTCCTGTTGCAGAATAGCCACTATAGCCTCGCTTTGCTGCTGCTTGGTAGTTAGAATAGCCTATTTGGGCACCAGGAGTGGCCTTGCCACTGCTGTGTCCAGAGCCGTATGCAAAGCTGCAGTCTGAGGATCTTTGTGACACTGCAGGAGAAGAGGAGGAGTAACCAGAGGGGTAGTGGCCAAAAGAGGCAGGATGGGGGGAGCTAGGTGAGTGTGAGAGAGATGGAGGAGTGGATTTAGGATAAGTAGAAGTGGTGGGTGATGTTTGGGACAGGCTGCCATAGCTGAATGGGGGCCTGGATGTGGAGCAATGTGTCTGGGCTGAAGTGTCCACCCCAGAATTTGTACCCTTGGAGCTCCACTTGGAGAATACAGGGGACCAGCTATGACCAGTAGCTGGGCTGGATGGCTCAAAACCAGGGGTAGTTGAAGCTTTACGGGGATCTGACTGTGAGGAGGCATCCAATAAATCAGATGAGTCATCCGAGTCAAGCAGTGACCTGAAATATCCAGCAAACAGGCCTTGTGAGTCCTCCCCAGCCGGACCGACCCCTCTGCTTTCTCCCAGACTGCTGTAAGCACCTCCCCTTCCAAGCTCACAGGAGGAAAAGCCACCCCTTGCAGACCCACAGAGCTGAAAGCCACCCAAACCTTTGTCCTTGTTTATACCCCCTTCCTCACCCCAACCACCTGCACCATTGGGCCATTCCTGCCCCATGGAACCCCCCTCCCCTTTAAATGCACCATTTTTTTTCATGCGTCTCCTCTTGACTGTTTTCTCCCCCCCAGGCTCAGTTCCTACAACACCCCCTCCTCTACCAACCCCACCTACACCCTTACCCCTTTTCCTGGGTAATCCATGCTCTGACAGGGGGCTCAGTTTCCGTTTCTTGCCAATAGATTCAAAGAAGTCACTGAATGTGCTCTTAGTGCGCTCACTGCCCCCAATTCCCCCTGCTCCTCCTCCACCTCTTCCCATGCCCCCTCCTCTGCCACCTCGGGGTCGTCTAAACCCAGTGAGCCGGTGGAGCAGGGTGGATATTCCAGGGTTCTCCAAGGGGGCATGAAAGCTTTCTGGCTCACTAGGAGTCCAGCAGCGAGGGGGAGAACAACGGCCAGTGGCAGGGGGCTGGCGGTTTAAAAAGGCCAGTTTCGATAAAACATCCCCATACTCTGTTTTCACATCATTGGTATCATTAACATAAGATGGATAAGGAGAAGGGAGTTTAGTCCGACGCCTCCTCCGAGGCTTTTTGGGTTGCTCTCCATTTCCACTAGCATTACCAGCATTCGGAGGCTCTCCTGGTATTCCCGGTAGAGCTTGTTTAGGCGGTCGGCCCCGCCTGCGTTTAAGAATAACAGGCAGCTCTCCAGGAGGGAACATCACCATAACACTCTTTCCATTGTTCTTCATGCGGAGAAGTGCAGTCGGCTCTCGAACCACCTCTGAGCCCTCCAGACTGCCATCATTGCCTTTCTCTGTCCCTGCAACTGTCTCTAAATTGGAAATCTTGTAGCTCTTCTGTCGGCGACTAAGACTGACGGGAATGCGAGCTACCTTGACAACAATCTTCCTCACCTGCAAAGCAAAGATAAAAGTAAAACATATGCAAAGACAAACTGTCTAAATGTCAATTTCATACATAGTATGAGATTGTCAAGGATTAACTACAATGATATATATCAATAAATTAACTTACACCGACATGACGTCTGCGCTTCTGGTTATTGGGAGGACATGTTCCCAACTCCGCAGCAGGTTCCTCCTTCACAGTAAACTGAGGTGCAGGGATGGTGGATGGGTTTGCAAAAGAGAGATAAGAGGTAACACGATGAGGAATGGACTGGGCCGCCTGACGCTGTTTCATAACACTTTTAGGACCAGCTTTATGGACAGATTTTGGTCCAGGTCTAGACCTGGATTTAGGTCCAGGTTTATGCCCAAGTCTAGGTCCAGGTTTAGTTATAGCTTTAGAAACAGGTTTGGATACAGTCAGAGCAAAAGCAATGTCTGCAGGGCAGGGAGCTGTAGGAAGAACAGCTTCCACTGATGAATGCTCTTCTTTCTCACCAACTGCCACCTCTTCCTCTTTAACCCTCCAGATTTTGTCCTCTAATACTTCATCCTCCTCCTCTCCTCCCTTTTCCCTCCCTGCTCTCTTCTCCCCATCCTCTATGCTTCGGCGGAGGCGGGAAGATTTGCGCAAGTGACAGGGGAAGCGGGGACGTCCAGAGCTGCGGAGTGCATACTTCTTTTCTGCCTCTACAGGAAGAGGAGAAGAGTCTGTGTTTGGGTTTGGACTAACAGGGACAGGACAAAAGGTTGAAGGGATCTCTGTCTCTACACTCAGAACTGGGGCAGCCAGCCGATTGTTGGAGGCAGGATGACTGCTAAGTGCCAAAGACAGGGGTTGAAGTGAGGCTGTATGTATGGCCTCTGTTGAAAGAGCTCTGGGGTGTTCTTGACTGATCGTACCCGTATGTGTATTGATATCCATGTTTCCACAATTATCAATCTGTGCGTGTGAAACAGCCTGTGCATCTGGGTCTATGTGTGTTTGCATGTTTCTAACTGTCTCTGTAAGTGTATGCGTCTCAGCTGCAGTGTAAGTCTCTGTCTGCCTCCACCAATGGGTATTGTTCTCTGTAGGTGGACGCCAGGGTGGAAGGAGACGAGGGAGGAAAGTGGTCGGAGGTCACCGGTGCCGGTCCATCATTAGAAGGATCCTGGGACCCCTCCTGTGGCCTGAACTCCCTGGTCCAGGGATCAGGTCCTCCCAGCCCCCCAACACACCCTTTTTCCTCTGCCTGATTTCCACCACAGCCCACTGGAGCCCCAGTTTGCCCTGAAAGTAGGTGATCTGACAACCCACTAATTCAGTGGGAGATCCTGCTGGTAGTGTAGTTTGCTGTATGTAAATGTGTGTTTCTTCTGTACAGATGTCTTCCTCAACTGCTAATGAAAAGATTCAGCAACCTAAGAACAGAAATAAATAAATAGTATAAGTGAATAGAAAATCCAAAAATAAGTGAACATTTCCATGTTACATTTAATATGTGTAATCTAAGCTAACTATATTGGTCACTGTAAGGTGTCAAACAAACTGTATATAAAAATCAAACCTTTGCAGCACAGATGGATTTGTGGTTGTGTGATGGAATCGTGAACATTTTGGCAAAGGGCCACAAATCTAATCCGTAATGCACTCTACTCTATTAACTGTGCCACCCACACAGCAGCATTACAACATTAGATTACATTTACCATTCATATCCTGCTTTTACCGAATGGTTGTGGCGCTGATTCTGATTTTGATTCTGAGTTGAGTCTCACACTGTCTGCCTGACTGGCTCTGTTCTGCAGGGGATCATTGGGTCATCAATACTGCAGTGGAGAGCTCACATTCTTCTCTCTCTCCCCTCTGCTTCTGTCTTTTGCCCATGGTTGCTAGAGTGAGAGAAAGAAATAAAGATGCAGAAAGGCGGCGAGATAGACAGATTTAAGAAGGAGCAGAATTGAAGAAGTTGAGAGAAAAGGTGAGCGGGGAAAAAAGAAAAAGAAAGAAAGTCATATGGAGAATGGTGGAGAAAAGAGAAGAAGAGCATATAAGATTAGTACATGATGTCACAGCATGCATCACACCACAATAAAATCAGTATTTTGGTGAGAGTTACACCATCTCACATCAGACGCAATTATGTTGGAGGATCACTTGCGACATAAATTTTTAAAATTGTAGTTAGTGTTTCATTTTCGTGTGTACCAGCTAATAGTAGGTGCAACTTTACTCCCTTTTAATATATTTCCAAACATCCTAAGAACATAATAATGACTCACAGAATGATGCATAATATTGTATATGGGATTGGACGAGTTGTGTCACATTTTCCAATGTCATCATAAATCCATTTTTACATGTAAAAATCTAGAAATTATAATAAACAATTGACTAGTAGTGAAAAGAACGCACACAATCATGCATGTCACATTTCACCAAAACTATTCAAATGTATTACAAAAGCACTAGACTTTGAGGGTGCAACAAGAATGAGAATGTGTGAATAATCACAGCCACCAGGGGGAAGCAGAGAGGTGATGAATACAGAGGTGTTAAGAGGATGGAGAGATGAAGGTGACAGAAAGACAGGAACGATGAGGGGATTATAAGAACTCAGAGCAGAGGAGAACTGGAAGTACAGACAGCCAGAACAGACAGAAATCTTACAAAATCAGAACCACACATAATATTCGACACTTATGTGTGCACACATTCAAACAAACAAATACAAGCACGCATGGCACATTTGCACATATATATGCGCGCAGCTGGCTGTACCACACTCTCCACAGACAACACAATCCTGTCCATCGTCAGATCTCTCTGCCTCTTTCTCCAACATATGGCTTTGATTAGCAGGGAGGGAGAAGGCAGAGAGTGAGAGAGAAAAGGGAAGATGGAGAAAGGAAGGGGAGGAGGGTGAAAGACACTAGAATGAACGGGTGAATGGGTGAGAATGTATGAGAGATGGTGAGAGACAGAAGAAGTACAAGGAGGTGAAAGACATGATTGAGACAGGGAATTGATGGTAAGTGGATGGATAGACAGAGGCAGTCAGATTTTAGACAGGCAAAATGAGGGAGAAAAAGTTGAATGAGGTGAGAGGAGAAAGAAGTAGAGGCAGGAGAAGCAGTGGGAGGGTCTTGCTGTAGCAGAGTTTGAGGCTGCACACATGGAGCAGAGCAAACTCAGTGTTCTGCTGCTCTGAGGAATGACACAACTGGGACAGACCAACATGAAGCTGAACACATGCACACACACTTGCACAACCACTACACATAGTTCTTTAACCCCCTCACCCACTCCCTCCCATGCCCAGCACTGTCTCCCTGCCTCTCTCCCTCTCTCCTATCCCATTCTCGTTCTCACGTTCTCTCGTCTAATTAACAGCATTCATTAATTAAGGCTCCATCTAACCGGTGTGTGAGAGTAGGAGAGGACAACACATGCTTTAATTAAACATTGCTGCACATGCACTTACACATGCATGCACACACTGTCACTCACACACGCAGCGACACGTACCAACACACAAAGACACATGCAAATATGCCCCCACAGCTTCATCCTCCCACACACTCACACACTGCTTTACACATAAAGACATATATATCACACACGCACTCACATATATAGTCATGCACGATAACACACAAAACAAAGACACACATGCAAATATCCCTCTACTGTGCTCTGCAGGGGGCATCCTGACAGGGCTTAGATGCCAGCCAATCAAACACTCCCACTGTGATTCATTGTTTAAGCAAACACTCCTGGCATCCATCAGCTGCTATTCCAATATATTCACCATCATACGTAGCAAATGCGTTTTGGTGCATTTTACTGTGAATGGCTCTGGGGCTGTAGAACACACTGTGGCGTAGTTTTGTCTCAGTGGAAACAGGCGTTGGTATGCGCTGATCCCACATGATGATCTGTTGAATCTTGTTCACAAAGAGCAGTGCTCATATGAATGATTTCATCTGGTTCTAAAAGTTTTCACTTCTATTGTGTGCTTACAGAGATGGCAACAACAACGCAACATGCCGCAGAGTGTATGTGTGCACATGTCAGTGTGAAATCAGAGACAAGAACCTGTCATTTTCCAGTTTGGGCAGTTGCCCTGTTGTGCATAGTCTGAGAGGAACAATCTTTCTGCTCATGGTAGCTGTACAGCATATCTATTCTCTTCCCATCTATCTCACTACCACAAAGGCTTGCAGACTCACAGGCCTGCCAGCAGCAACCCTCAATGAGGAACTAGACCCTCTGTGTGTGTCAGTGTGGATGTGTTGTGTGCACACACGCATGTGTGTGCGTGCCTGCGAGTGAGTGCGCGTATGAGTGTGTCTTCCTGGGTGTGTTTGTAAAAGCACTCACTGAGCTCTAACGGGTGTGCAGTTGTTGCTAAGAGACAGGCAGCAGCACCGAAACAGCATGGGGGGGGGGGGTGTATGGGAGGGGGACGTGGAGGGGAGAGAGAAAGAAAGAGAGGTAGTGAGGGAGAGGTGGTGAGGGGAGGAGGGGGGAGCTCCACAGAGAGGTTTAGACAGATAAGAAGAAGGGGGATAAAACAGAGAGAGGGAGAGAGAGATGGAGAAAGTGTATGTGAGGCCAGGAGAGAAGTGGAGAGGGGGAAGTGGGTCAGGGGGTCCACAGAGACTGAGTGACACCATGTAGAAACACAGCTACCATCAGTCTCACGTTCCTCCACACCACCTCAACCCTGATGCAACCCCAACCTGCAGCTCCGACAGCCTTTAACTTACACACACGACACGCATGACAAAGCAAAAACCTCTTCAACAAATAAAAAAATCTGTCAAAAGAATTCTGAGAAAAAAATATTTACAAGACAAACCAACAAAACTGTTGGTTCATCAACTTCGTGTCAACTGTTTTCAAGTCATCCATGTGTCTTCAGTGGAAAATGGTGGGAAAACAAGTATGTCGTGTTGTATTCCAGATGGTAAACGTCTGTCTGACTTTGTTAATGAAATATTTCACGTTACATGATATAACACAGCATCACTTTAAAGTGGTTAATGAAATGCAAACACTCACTGTGAGAAGCAATCGAAAATACTTAGCCATTAATTATAGTGAGTGTGGAGTGATATAAGCAAAAAATGCATTTGTATTTCTAATGTAAATTCAAATTTAACTATTTCACAGTAACTTTAACATTTCAGAGAACACAATAAGAACCTCCATTTAACATATACACAACCTAAAGATAATCTAAAGATCATCTTAAAATTATATGTTTGACATGTTGGAATTAAAGGCATTATTTTTCTTCCCACTGTGGGAAAAAGATTTATTCGAAAAAGTTTTAATACGACTAAATGAAAAAACCCAGCAAGACTGAAGTTAGTAACTCCAGCGTGCTGCAGTCCAACATGGACCGAACAGCTAAGCACATCCAAACCCTTCCTATCAACAGACCTGGGTTGCTGGATGCTGGAGAGCTTGAGGTGTGTGTAAATGTGCCAAAGGGGGCGAGGAATGTTATACACAAACACCACACTACTGGGCCAACATGCCTGCACACAAATTACCACCAAACTTCAGAAGAGAGCTGAACTTTGGGCACTGGCAGATGCAGAATGCACACACACGTCAGTCAAACAGAAACAGTCCAACAAACACAGACCCCCACCACCCCACCCACTCACTCACACTTTCCTTCACTCTGACCTCTCCTCTCTTTCTCACCCACTCACATCCCACCCATCCTGCCCCCCCCACTCCAAAAAAACCCACCACCACCTCCCCAGCTGCAGGAAATTCCTAATGATCTCCATCATCAGTATGTGCGCTGTATCTCCGCCAAGAGCAAGCACTTTCACACACGCACACACAACAAACACGCACACAAAGCATATAAATTAACAGAGACCAACACATAAACCATATGTGCAGACAAACAAAAAAGCAGACAGACGTTCAGACACAGACACACATCTAACGTAAACAGACTTCACACAGACCAGATACAGTGGCGGCTCAGCCAAGGATGCACACAGGGGACTGGAGAAGTAGCTCGACAACACACAACCAGGACCCCCCACCCACATCTGACTGTCTCTCTCTCTGACTGTCTCTCTCCTGTTGTTTCTGCAGGAACCTACATGCCGTAGTTATTTTAAGAGGAGGACTGTATTACCCCTTCCTCTTCCTCCCCTCAGCCCTCCTGCTTACTTCTCTTCCTCACAGTTCCCTCTCTCATCTCTCTAGCACCCCCCTCTCTCACACACACACACACCTCCCGCCCCCAGTTTCTCTCCCAGAACACACGCCCCCACTCCCCAACACACCTCCCTCATCTTCAACTCAGCCTGACACTCTCTTCTCTCTTGTGCTCCTGCAGGCAGTTTCCTGGTGCTGCTGATGGCTGCCCCTCAGTCAGGTCATGTGACCAACCATGCCAGCTGGGAATAGCTAGGAGTGTGCACATGTGCACACACAAAAACACATACAGGATTACACACAAGAATCCCAGGGATAAGTATGAAAACGCACACACAGACCCATGCAAATACAGGAAGATAAAACAAACCACTTAGGTGCAAACACAGGAACGCTCCTACTTACAGTTCACACAGGTGCACACACACACACACTGAGCTGACATCGACACACAAATAAGGACAAACACACGAGCTTGAGCAAAGATGCATGCTCACAGTGACGCACACTTCAAATAGTCACGCTGGCAAGAACTCACTTAAAAATTACACATACCAACACACATAAACATAGTCATGCATCTACCTCACACACAGAGGACACACAAACCAGATGCTTGGATCTCGAAACACACCAAGACCTTGAGGCCAGTGTTTTGGAGAGGGGCCTCTGTGCTGCGGCCCTGACTTCCTGACTCCTCCTCCTCTCTCCATACTCCTGTTCCACAGTTGCTGTGGGAGACACTGCTGCAGCGCCCGTTGCCAAGGAGAAGGCTGCTGGCTGTTTGAACAACAATGGCCGCCTTGTGAACATTCCAACTGTAGGTACTGACAGCTCATCAGCCACAGCCTCAACATACACACCTCTCAAAAAGCACACGCAGACACACACGCGCTGCTCACACTACACGCAGATGCTACACCACTGTACCTCTACGGTTCTTGGCCTCAAGCCTGAGTGAGGTACCACAATCAGGCATGCACACAGGCAGACACACACACATCTGTGCATGCTCTAAGAAATTATGACTTCTGCTGAGAGGATAAGAAACCTTCCGTCCCTCTCTGTCTACCTGCATCTCTCCACCATCTCTCTCTCTCTCACACACACACACACACACACACTCTGTGCGCAGTGAATTCATCCATCTTCCCCCTTCTCCACGACTACTCTGTCTTTCTCTCTTATCTCTTTCTCTCTCCTCCCCCTCCACAGCTTCCTGCCTTCACTGTCTCTCACTCGCTCTTCTCTTGCTCGTCCCTGCTTCTCTCTCCCTTTCTGTCTCAGGAAGTGTGTGTTCTCACTCTCACGCACACACACACTATCATCTTGGCACGGACACATGTGGAGGACACACAGTCACACACACAGAGAGACACACACAATCTCTTTCTCTCCTGGAAGGTAGCGAATCTTTTCATCCCTTGGGGGCATACACTTCCTCAGAGAAGGAGTGAAAAGGGAAAGAAGAAAGAGAACTAGAAACAAGGGGTGGAACGGGGAAGAGAGGAAGAGGAGGAAGGAGATGGAGAAGACGGGAGGGAGAGAAGAAAGAAAGGGAAGAGGGTGAAAACTATATTCACGGCGAGGATTTATGGACAGACCCCTTAGTGCTCTGATTATCTGTTCATATTGATGGGACGACATTGAAGCCACGGTGGTGGAACGTAGAGACGGCGCTGAAGCCAAATTGGGTAGAGTGGAGGGGGGGGTTGGGGGTGTTGGGGGTGTTGAGGAGAATCACTAACAAATCTCTGCTTATCCTCTGACTCACTGTTTTCAACACACATACCCAGACTCATACACTGCTAAAAAACAAAGACAACTCTGAAGAAACATAAATATCAGACATGCTGTACATGTTTACATATGTTGATCTGCACATCAGGTGTATGTGTGTGTGAGAGCCTGCATCTGTGAGTGAGTGTGCGTGTGAGAGACAGTGAGTATGTGTTGTGTGGTTGTGTGCCAGACACCGAGAGATGCTTTTGTGTGTGAGTGTGTACGCCTGTGTGTCTGCGTGTTTTCCCCATCTCTCGCTCCTCTTTAATAATTGAGCTGATTCTGTCCAGCTTGTTAGGGAGGTACACAGCAGCTTCACACTCTGTCTTTCTCTCCTTCACATCCTCTCACGCGCTCTATCTCTCCCTTCTCATCCTTCGATCTTACTGCTCTCCATTCATTTATCACTCCTTTTCCTTCCTGACCTCTCTGTCCTCTCTCTCTCTCTCTGTCCCTTCCCCCAGCTCTCCTCTCCATCTTTCTTTGCAAATCCCTCCTGTTCTTTGACCTCTCCCTCGCCTCTTGCAGTTTCGCCCCCCTCCCCTCCACGCGCCGTCCCTCCACCCTGCTGCCCTCCATCATCCCTCTCCTCTTGTCTCCCTCCCTCCATCCTCCAGAGGTGAGAGGTCGAAGCTTCCTCTCCACTGTCAGACTCAAACCGGCTGCAACCAGCCCTGTGGGGGGTGGGGGGGGGACAGGGAGAAAGAGGAGGTAGGTGAGTTAGGATGTGTAGGAAGGGAGGAAGGGAATGAGAGAGGGAGATATGTGGAACAAGTGAAAGAAGAGGAATGGGCTGACAGGATGGATACGTGGTGGGGGCAGAGGGGTTAAAAGAGGGAAGGAGGCGAGAAAAAAGAGAAGGGGAGATGCCTTCTATTGAGTCAGTGCCTTTGGCGCAGAGGAGCCGTTTTATGAATGTATCGTGTGGGAGGTGACAGAATGGAGCATACAAACACTGCTTACACTAATGCTAAATGGTTGCACTGTGTGTGGGTGCATCTGTGTATGTGTGTATTTGTGTGTGTTTGCCTGTGTGTTAGTGTGTCTGTGTGCATGAGTGTGTGTGTCTGTGTGCATGTGTGTGTGTGTGTGTGTGTGGGAGTCAAACCACGTTTACCTGCCTGTGGCGAAAGCTATTTCACTTCAGGTAATGATTAGATTAATAGGAGCAGAAAAAGACAAGACCCTTCACTCCAAGGACAAAGTAATGATTAATAATTTTTGCCAGCAGCTTTTTGCATAGTAAAAAATATCAAAAGTTCTAGAAATATTTCTAAAATTTAGAAATAATCAATATTAAACAACACACACTTACTGTATATATATATAAATATAAATATATAAATGTAGTACAGTGTTTGATTTGGTAAAAAAAAAAAAAGGAAACAAAACATTTACATCATTTGCAGTTTATGCTTAGAGCCATCCTCTGATAGCTCTAAGCCATCATAAGCCCTAATCAACCAGATTCTATGAGTGTGAAAACATGCAAATTGTTTATGTGAATCTGTGCCCTAAAATCAATGACTTGTGTATTTTGGGAAACATTTCAAGTGCTGAGTAATAATGGCCTGACTCATTCACAACGCTGGTGTAAAATTTCTTTTCCTGAATGGCAGTAATGTATCTGTTTTCAGGGGTTCAAAGAGGACTGGCAAGGCGATCTTAAACTGACTTTTACAAAACATCTGTAACCAAACGAAACCTCATTGTTACATCTGACAAATCTTGCACACTGCTTGAAGAAATTCATGAAGTGAGACGCCTTGTAGTCGTAAAGAGAAGCTTGTTTTTTGGAGAAGCAGCGTTTGAACAGACTCAGTTTCTGATAGGATATCCTCTGTGATTTAGATTATACACTGCCACCAGAGCGAGTGGCAGTGTATGTGTGTACTTGAGGTAAAAAGATTAACGATAAGACCTTCAAAAATTGATTTGTCTTACAGTTGAACTTCATGTTCACACCTGATGCATCAACAGGTTGCAACATCCTGAACGCAACTCGAAACTTCCCAAAGCACCAGGAAATCAGTGAAAGTCACTAAATACGCCAAACAGTTCAATGCTTCATGTGTGTGCGTTTGAGCATGTGTGTGGGTGTGCATACATTAACATGTGTGTCCATTCTGTCTTCTCCATCTCCATGACGACCTCCATATCAAGAGGACGTCTGACTACAGCAACCTCACATGCTGATAGGCAGAGAGAGAAAACAGGTGATTGGTTGAGCTGTCGGCTGTCATATCAGCAGGGTGTATCTTTGTGACACTTCAACACACATTCACACGCACACACACACACACACACTCACTCTGGCTTGCCTGTGCCATCAACCCACACGCCTACGAACTGCAGCAAGGCACAAACAAAAGGTACTTCGACAGCACAAACACACACAGACACACACACAAACACACACACAGAGCTTTGCAACGAGATGTGGTGTGTAAGGTGTGCTGACCCTGCCAATGAGGACAGGAGGAACATCAACGGAGCTACAAGGCCGTTGCTATGACAACTAGCCCCGCTCACACAGGTAGGAAGCACAATAGGCCTAAGCTGTTATATGTTCACATCATCTCTGTTTGTCACACACACACACACACACGCACACACACAGGGCCATGCTCTCAAGACAAGTCTGACAGACAGAGGCAGCACGCCAAGGTAAGGCCATTTCCTTTTTATTCCAGCATCCAGAGGGCTGAAATTATTCATTACGTCCAAGTGGACCTGCCAATAAGAGAACTCACTCTTCAACCAGCAACGAAGAGCGTGAGACTGTGTGACTGTGAGACAGACTGACGGACAGACAGAGTATCACTCTGCATACTAACAGCACCTACACTAGGACAGCCTGTGCACGTCTTTGAGGGGCCCTTAAATAACGAACTGTCACTGTCCAGACACTGACATTGACTTCTCTCTCCCTCTCCTCTCTTTCAGCTTCTCATGCACACTTTCTTCCTTTGTCACCCTCCACCCCCTCCTCCCCACTAAACCACAGACAAGAGCTGACAATCACCACCATGAGTACGCTGTGTCTCTCCAACACACCGGCCCTGTTGCCACTGCAGGATGTGCTGCTGCTCTGTCCTGCCTGACTGTCCTGTCAGCTCAGGGGCGTTGATGGGATGGAAACCCCTGGAGCTGGACGACTGCTCACCCAGACTCTCTGTGTCTCCTGTTCATATGTAAAGCACACATCTGTTCGTCACGAGGCTCAGGATCAATCCTCTGCAATGTACCACTGGTATGTAAATTGATAATTTTAAAAAAAGTCCCATCAAACTCACCCACAGGTACAGTCTATAGGGACAGCAAATAAACAAGACAAGAGGCTGCGTGTGTGCCAGCAGTGTGACAGTACCGTAAAGGTATATGGTATGCTGATGCCCTGTCTACACTGTGTAGAAATATATATATATATATATACTGTGATAATGAGGCGAATAGGTGAAAATATTGTAAATACTCAGAATAACAGGTGGGGGCACACAGGGTTAATTGCGCGTAAATTCAACCACATTGCGTATGTGCGCGCGTTCTTGTGCATGTGTGTGTGTTTAAACATCATCTAACATCTAACCATACACGGTGTAGCTCACAGTAAAGCCCAGATGACCCAGCAGCACGAGCTGCGCGCATGCAGAGCTCCGTCCGTTAACGGCACCGATGAGGTTAATGTAAAAAAAAAAAAAAAAAAAAAAAACTCAAAAAGAAACGTAGCCAGAGGTGCGCAGCACAACTGGCTGAGCGGACAGTAAGCAAATTTTTGATGTTGTGTACACAAGACGCTGCACGCGCACTCACCAAGGGAGAGAGAGAGAGAGTCTGGGGGCTCGCGCTGGCTGCTGGAGCTGTTTCAGAGTCAACGCTGGCTGGCGGTGCTGGCGGCTTGCGCGGCTGTCGGTGACGGTGCTTCACTCCTTTCCTTGCCTGGGTCACGGAGCCGTTGTCTTGACGGCTGCAGCCGTCAGCGCACAGCATTTCCCCTTCATCTGGGCTCCCAGCGTCGGAGGGAGATAGTCCTCCCACATCAATGTAAACGTTGTCTCCTCTTGTCGTCGCGCGCCACCGTCTCGTGCCGCTCAACGGAAAAACCGCTCCTCTGGCTCACACCACTATCTGCACCCACAAAGACGGGAAAGCAAAAAACAAAAGATGAAGAATTTAAAAAAAATAACAAGCAGGGACGTTGGTTCACTGTCTTCTCCCCAATTACGGTGCTGACATAGCTGCGCTCGACCCTGTGGTCCGGTTTTGGTGACAGGCACGGGGCTCCCCAGTATGCGGGAGGCGAAAATCGACCGTGCGCCCGTGCGTCTCTGCCTCTGCAATTCCAGCTCTCTGTCTCTCGTGCGCCTCAGTCTCCGCTGTGCCTCTCCAACGTGCCTGTCTGTGAAAGCCATCCGGGCACCCGTAACTGGCCTCACTTTACACCTCTGGAACTATGGGAACAGTAGTTTACTGAAGACAAGATACAAGAATGGGTGAACGGAAAATAGTTGTGTGGGGTAGAAATGACACTGATTTCATATCAGATAATAATATTAAAAGCTGTGGCTACGAATAAACCACATTTCTGTATTTAAATGTAGATTTTTTTTTTTAAGTCAGTGTGTAGACGGCACACATACCTGAGAATTGACTGATTTTAAGAAAAAATAAATCATTACTTTTTGACTGTGTGAGTAAATAAAATGTACAATATGACGTTTTGCTTGAAGTACAAAGCACACAAATGCTTCCTTGCATCAGCCTCAAGATTTCCAGAATTTGCCTAAAGAAAATCATTAAATAAGTGCTAATATATCTAAGAAAATTAACATTCATCCTTAAATATGTGTCTTTCACTACATATGAGGAAACACCAAAGAACACAATGTCCAAATGCACAGAATATGAGACATGCCTTAACTTGGAAAAGATATCTGATCTTTATTAAAATAACATGACAGGGAAATCTCAACATAAAAATTACATTTTTGTCTTTCCCCTTTATGTATAACATTTCAACCTGCCCTCCCAAAGAATGAAAACTGTATACATGTTAACTAGTTATAGAAGCCTTCATGATGAAAAGATATTAAATTAAAATAATAAAATAGACAGTTCATACAAAACTGCCTTATAAATCATTAGACCAACAATGATAATTTCTTACAATCTCTGTCTTTGCTAACACAGTATGAAAAGTACATAAAATTTAATAACAGACAATAATTGGATTGCTTTAAGGCACATGTTGGTGGAAAACTGTAAAACCATTTACCCTGTCAGGAAATGTAGATGGATGTAGGACCAAGCCTTTTTAACACAATATTAGCACAAGGTTGAAAACACACTAGTTACGGCAGGAGCATCAATTATCTTAAAGCCTATATAGGAATGTCCTTGTCTGTACATAATCTACTCAGTTACCACACAGGTCCTCATTTTTTAACGACAGAATTTATACTGTCTGATAACCTGTTGCACTTGCTCTTATTCCTGTATCAGCACATATCTCAGGCAAACAGCTAATCGTGCAAAACACTCTACTCAAAGAGAAATCCAAAGACATGAACATATACTATGGTAGCTGAACACATCATGTACCAACTCGACTCCCCACCACCACCTCAACACAACATCTTCTTTCAGTCCCTTGTTGTCATGGTTACAAAGTAAAGCAATATTACTGCAAGACCTGATCAGCAGAGCTCCGACTTGGCTCTTCACCATGGCAGACTGATCTGTCCTGAATGGGATGAAGTGAAGAATGACCAACCGCAGGAAAGGTCTTTAAACAATTGAACAAGTCAGTGATATGTATCTTTATATGTGTGTGCTGTGTGTATCCATTTATGGCATGTAAACAACAAATACAATGACAGCATGTACATGCACTACAACATGCTTGTCAGTGTATGTGTGTCTTTGTCTGTCTGTGTCTGTTTGTCTGTTAATTGCTCCACATCTGTCCGGCAAGCATGTCACAGGTTTTCTCCGGGCTGGTACTGCGGCTCTGTGGAAGTGAAGTAATCCTCCAGGAAGGACTGCAGGTACTCAAAAGTGTGCCTCTCATCAGGCTCCCGCCTCCAGCATTGCAGCATCAGTTCATGGAGTGAGCTGGGGCAGCCTGGGGCACAGGGCATCCGATAGCCCCTCTCCACCTGCTCCAGCACCTCACGGTTGTTCATACCTAAAGTGGTTGACAAGGGAGGGGCAACATGGATGCAGAACAGAAGGGGGTTCAAAGAAAAAAGTTTGTCATGAACACATAGTGGATATATGGAAAAGTTCAAAAGACAAAAATAAAATACCCAGATATGCCCAGAAATATCTTAAAATACAGCATAAAATAAGGAATATGTCTTAATATGGTAGAAAACAACAGGAAACATCTTTATACAAGAATATACAGTATATTGAGTTTTAAAGAAAATATGTAACACCATGTAGAACTGAGGCCACAAACTGGCAACAGGCCTGATCAGTGTTATCTGTTTTTGGTACTTTGTAAATAGGTATATCTATTAAAATATTTAATCTACTAAAAGAGTACATTTATTACTGCTAGTTGTTCAATCATCTGATTTTATTTAAAAGGTACAATGTATAAAATGTGAGAGATTTAGCAGCATCTAGTGGTGAGACTGCAGAATGCAACCTTCTGAGCGCACCTCACACCCCACCCCCAGTTTCCAAGCGAGAGGGAGCCTACAGTGTCCAGAAGAAGTAATGTTATCTTCTATGACCACATCAACCAGTAATATGTCAAGTGGATATTTTAGTTAACGGTATATTTAGAAACTGAATTTAACCTATTTAGCTACCTAAAAAATGCAAGATAAACATTTTTGTAACTCCATTGTTACCAAATTCAAGAAAAACGTGATTCCCTTTCTAGACCAAGTGTTTGATTTGTTCGTTCCAGACTACTGTAGAAACATGGTGGTGCAACATGGCGGTCTCCATGAAAAGGGACCCACTCCCTATGTAAATATGAAAGGCTCAAGCTAAAGAAAATGCAATGATTAGTATTTTCAGGTGATTACACACTATAGACAACATATTTCTGAATACTATATTGAAATTCTGCTGATAAAACCCTCTAAATCGTAAACACTGCACCTTTAAGTTGCAATACTAGACTTTTCTCATCATATTTGACCTAATTCATTATACATCTGTGTAGTATATTTAATTACAATAAGTGCAAATACATTTGCTATGAAGTTATTATATTTATAGTCATTCTGTTACATCAGGTAGCAATTTGAATATTCTTGAGTAAAGAAATAAAACAATGTAAGTTTCACAAAAAAACCCAAACACAAATTGTTATTTCTTAATCATTCTTTTTTAAATAATCCACCTTTCAAGAAAGAGAATATTGTGATTTATTGCAACAAGTACGACAGTAAGACTGTGTGTGAACTGAAATATACTGAACAAACAGTAGTCGTGCAGTACCTGGGTACGGAACACGTCCTTTAGTGATGAGTTCAGTTAGTAGGATGCCAAAGCTCCAGACATCTGACTTGATGGTAAAGCGTCCATAGAGTGCAGCTTCAGGGGCCGTCCATTTGATGGGGAACTTTGCCCCTGAAACCATGGCAACACAGTGAAGATTCATAATCATATAATTAGAACAGGTTATGTATAAAAATATAGACATGGAGGCAGACACTATAATCACTGCATTGTGCCATTGTGCATCACAAGAGAAGCATGCTTCACTACTTTGGTCCATCTCATACACATATGTGGATTGTGTGGTATGATTGTCCCAAAGACAACATATCTCAGGAAGCCTGTTATCCAGCATTCACTGCCCTAGTATCGTCACCTCAGCAGGAAAACCTTTGCTGCAGAGGGTAAGACCAGTTTATTCCAGATGTGTCCACGCATTATAATAATTCAAGTGGTGTAACTGCAAGAAATGATTTTGCAGCACTTATCTATATTGTCATCGTGGAGACAAAATTGACTGAAGAATAGACAGAGGCCAAGTGGTTACATTTTCAGCTCTCCATACGGCAGGAAAAAGTGATTACAACACGTAAAATACTATGTGAGGGGTTAGAATAAACACTACAATCTGGTTATAATCTTCGACTTGGACTATGAGCTGAAATTACAATGATGGCAAAAAAAAAAATACATGTGTTGTACAAAAAGCAATCTACAGTCAAAACTATGTGTACATATGTATGAGTATAATCGTTTATTAAGAGTGGGAAAAAATTAACTATCTTAAAAATTAATCTGGTTTCTCCATATATGTATGTTCTTCTCCCTGAATAAAATTAAACAATAAAATTTACAAGCCAGGTGAACAGTGTAAGTTTAGCACAACCCACAGACAAATATGTGAAACTACCAGGTGTAAACAAACTGAAATTATCCTTTAATGTCACATGCTGTTACCTTGTCTGGCTGTGTACTCATTGTCCTCAATGAGCCTGGCTAAGCCAAAGTCAGCAATCTTGCACACCAGATTGTCTCCAACGAGGATGTTAGCTGCTCGCAGGTCACGATGGATGTAGTTCATCCTCTCAATGTAAGCCATTCCAGCTGCAATCTGTAAAACGCAAAGAGCTCAGATACTAGTACTACTACTGCTTACTTTTAGCCTGTCATTGTGTATCTGTGTTTGCTCACCTGTGCAGCCATGTCCACCAGCTGAGGCAGCTTAAGGTTCTGCCCCTCTCCATCTTTTAAGAAATCCAACAAACTTCCTGAAAAGGAAAGAGTGCAGCATCATGATCCTGTATGTCCACTGTACAATGTGGACTGTATTGTACAATCCCTAATCATTGTTAACACTCTTCTGCCAAAGTTTTAACGTTAAAACAAGTATTTTTTGATTCTAGGCCCAGATGCAGGATTTTTTTTTATTTAGTATTTCATTCCAAAATATAGAGCATTTTGGAAAGTTTTATTTCTATTACATCGTTTTTATTCTTATTCTGTAAATGATTTATAACAAAAACAGAGACAACCTTGGTGCTGGTACGAACTCTGAATACCAGCGTTTTATCAACTATCTATTTAAGGAAAAAAATGTGCCTGATTTCTGAATGCTCAGTTTTCAGAGTCACTGAAGTTTTCACCTACAGGATGTCACAGGCATGGCAATCTACTCAGCCCCATACCTTGGCTCATGAACTCAGTGATAATGTAGATGGGTTCCTCAGACACGACAGCATAGAGCTGCACCAGCTTGTCATGGCGAAGTCTCTTCATGATCTGAGCCTCCTCCAGGAAGGCCTCAGGGGACATGGTTCCTGGCTTCAGAGTCTTCACTGCTACCTTGGTGGTGCCGTTCCACATGCCTGGCATACAGACAAGATGATATTAATGCAAAGAACATGTCAATGAAGACACATAATGGACAAGCTCACAAACCAGTGTTATAGCATTCCACTAGGCAGTATGACAATGGTGGTATATACAGTACATGTAAATACTACATACTTCATATACAGGGACATAATCTTCCACACATACAGATATTGTATAAACATTAAAAAAGCACACATTAAGCAGGCTGTAACAAACACTCATAGTCAAAGTCCTGATGCATGCAATTGCTTGTGATGTTATTTTGGAGAGCATGCATGACAAGTGATAGAGTAATGTTGGAAGGGAAGGAAGGAGTTTACTGGTCTTACATCAACACCAGCAGCACCTGAGTTACATGGACAGGCACAGAGCTCAGCTGGCTTCAGGAAACTGCACAGCTCAAAAACCCAGCACACTAGGATAGAGTCAGGGAAACTGTACAACAGCTTTCACAAGAAATTGGTCGTAGGTGTAATTACTAATACATCATACTGGTATATCAGCTAATATGCAATCTATTGGAAAAAAACACACTTTGTTTACATACACTGACAACAAAAGCTACAGCCAGACGTTCTTTGCTACAGGACAGTGATGAACACTACAGAGGACAATGCTGGACACACAGTGCTCTCTCTAAGCCTGTAGAGGGCATCAGAGGTTGGCGGTGTTGGTCTCACCCATCCACACGTCCCCGAAGCAGCCCTGTCCCAGCTTCCTTTGCAGGGACAGCGTTTCCCTGGAAACCTCCCAGGCATCTCGCCCAAGACCCATTGTGAGGGGGGTGGAGTTGAGACAGGGCTTGGTCAGGTAATAACACAGCCCGTCGTTAGAGCCTAATGGTGAGGAGGTAGAATCCACAGGGTGGAGATGTAGGAAAAGGAAATGAAAGAGTGGGAGGTGGGAGATGGGGAGGAGTGGGTGATGGAGAATAGGAGAAAAGGGTGTAATATTTGGTGGAAAGATCGAAGAAAGATGGGTGGGGGTGACAAAGAGATGAGGTGAGATGATAAAACATGCACATGCGTCAGCAGGGGAGGAGAGAAACAACTCTGCACATCTGGCTGCTTTTAATAAAACTGCTGTTTAGTGCCAACTAAGTTTGCCTAAAGTTCTTGAAGAGGATGAAGTTTCAAACTCATCCTGAAATGTCTTAAGGAACTTGCAAGTCCAGTCGGTACCAAATAGTAGCATTGCTACAGTTTTCAGTATATAAAACTGGTCCAGACTAGCTCTAACAAATATGTGTATGTTGTCTATGCCTTTGGGTCCAATCCACAGGTATTTTTGTTCCAGGTATAAGCAGACAGACAGATAAACAGAGCTTTGAAGTGTACTTGCACTGGAAATGTTTACCGGTGTTTGTGTCAGCTGAACATAACCAAGACTGAAATTATATGTCTCTGCTCCTGTTTGAGTAATTCTTTTTAACCAGATGTGCTCCCACTGTCACCTCTCCATCCCCTGCACCACAGTCCCACCAGTCCTACCCATCCAGACTTCTCCAAACTGGCCGTTGCCCAGTTTCTTAATCAGCTGTAGGGATTCACGGGGAATCTCCCACATATCCTTGGTCTTCACTGATAAGTCTGCCAGCTTAGGCATGCCCCGCTTACAGCTGCCAATCAAACGGCAGCACAGTCCAGCTGCTCTCTCTGAGACAGCGAGGAGACAGAAAAGGAGCAAAAGAAAAGACACACAAATACAAAGATAAAGAAAGAGCAAGACACGTTGGCTTAAACAGACATAAACATACATTCTGAGCAGCAGTAGCATATATGCAAAATAAGCCAATACAGGGATAATACAGAAGCAAAAATAAACACTGAGAAAAAAGTCAAATACACACAGTGTGTGACCACATCTTACCATTACTTTAGATGATAGTGTAAGAACCAAGTCTGTAATATACTGTAGACAAACTAAGGAGGCAACTGAAAGGCTAGAACAGCAATTAAAAGTAGCCACTACAGATAGTATCACACACAGTGCACATTCTGCAGTGTTTGTTATGTCAACACCAGCCAGCAGAGGGCAGATGTAAACTGACAGAAAGCAGAGGAAGTAGAGGGTGTGAGCGTTCACACAAACCCCAAATCAACCTTAAAAAGTTGATGGAACAAGTATCAGTGGTGGGAGATCTATTGAAATATTTTATTAAAGTAAAAGTAACAAAACCACAATGTAAAAATACTACACCACAAGTGAAAGTTAAATCCTTACCTAAATACAAATGTATTACCAGCGTATTATCAAGAATTAAAAGTAAAAGTCCTCTCTCTTTCTCTATCATCTCTATACTCTCTTTATACATATATACACATATATCCAAATATATCTATATAGAAATATATATATATCTATATAGATATATATATATATATCTATATAGATATATACGTGTGTGTGCGTGTGTGTGTGTGTGTGTTTTATATTATAAATAACATATATAACATTAAAGAGTCTTTAT
>JAUBNQ010000003.1:11253489-11263614 GCA_032353495.1 Ctenopoma kingsleyae | reverse complement strand
GTGTGTGTGTGTGTGTGTGTGTTAATGTAGTGAAATTTGTGTGTCCATTTGAGTGCCTGAGTGTGTACAGTATGTGTGTGACTGGCCGGGGGTACAGGAGCGCCTGGGGTTTGGTGCAGAGTGCCAGTGCAGCCGTCCTAGATTGGATTTGGCCAAAGCTCAAATAAACACCAACATGAATTCCTCTTTTCTCCCTGTGTTCCCTCTTATAGCAAACACACATTTATGGTACGGAAGTGAAGGAGAGCCACCATACACTGCTGACAGTGTTCCCACTGCTCTGCACGCTGGGATGGGTGTGCATTTTTTGCATAAGGATGCATTTCTGTATAATTTGTATACAAGCCAGTTCCTGGTTTCATAAGTTCAGCTCAGTTGAGTGCTCCTGAATTATACATAACATGTATTTTTCTGTAATTTATTTTTATTTATATTTTCTCTCATTCTTACCTTACACTTACCTCACACTTATCTCGTTCTTAAAATCAAAAAACAGTCATATACATATCTTTAATTTTGCTACTGAGTCCACCTTCACACTAAACAGAGACCCCTCTTTTCTCTCCGACATCCCGCTCCACCCGACCCAACCCTGCATTCCTCTGCATCCCCCTTCCTCCTCCTCCATACACACCTTCATCAGCCCGAACAAGCCGCAATTGAGGGGGTATTCTGAGAGGGGAAGGGAGGTTGGGGTTCAGGCTGTACAGTAACAGGCCAGACAGGTTTTCTACTGAACTGAACAAGCTGCAAAATCAACAGTGTGTGATGTTATTCCTGGACAGCGTGTCATCTCTGGGAATGTGCTTTTGGCTTTTAAGAGAAAATGCAACACACACACACACACACACACACACACACACACATACACACACATATATATATATTTGTACAAACACACACAGGTTATGTAACCTAGTCTGCTTGGTAGGCAGGACAAACACAAACATAAGTCGGTAGCTAGATGAGTCTTACCTGCATCTATCAGCTTGTGCGATAGATGAAATTCCTTCATTTATCATCCTGTATTTAGACATGACAGGAGTTAGTAACACTGTTGGATTGTTGACGAAAAGGCCCAAAAAGTATATAATGTGATAAAAAAAAAAACATAACGGTAATGGCATCTATGACATGATGTTTGATTTAATGTATTACAAGCCTCAATGTCAGTTCCAATGAACCTCTACTATTCTAACTACTACTACTAACTAATTCATCGGTTTGTTTTGTGACTGATTAATGACTTAATCACAAGGTCTCACAATAATATTAGGTGCCATGTTCAAAATGCTTGTTTTTCTGACCGTAAGTCCAACAAAAAAAACAATACACTTCAGTCAGAATAATTTAAAATGAAAATCTTCACATCTAATAAAATTTTGCTTACTTTGTATTTTGACAATTTTAATTAATAATTTTATGGCAAAATACACTAACTGTACTCATTACAGCTTCTTAAATGAGATTGACTGATTATTTAAAGTCTTATGACAGTAAATTCTGTGCTTCTGGATAGTGTTGGCTGGAAAAACATGCAGAACTAACACTAGTTGTTTTCTAATATTTAAAACTCACAAAAAAAAGGCATGTTTATATCAGTACTGGAAAGGTACCACAACCCCAAAGACTTGATTTTGTTGTTATTTTTGGTTTTCCCCTTTTCTCCCTGTCAATTTACCTTCTGATAGCAAAATAGAAATCCAATATTAAGACATGCCATATTTACCTTTTTACTGAAAAAGGAAATGTTCCTGTCAAGTCCTCTATCACTGCCAACAGCCTGACCACTTTGGTGTGCTCAATTTAGAGACTTTTCATCTCACTGTAATGCCAGACCCATAGAGCAAACGAAAACAAGTCAATAACAAACTAACTTCTCCATTTCCCAGCCACACTGCATATCATTAGGCATTTTTATACAAAACCACAGTCAAATAATATCACTTTAAGAGAACACATTTATGATCAACAAGGTTAAGTAAGATAATTTATCTGCTTGTCTTTCTTTTTAAACATCTGAATAGGGAAAGCTATTTATTTTATCCAATAAGAAGTCGTTTTCCCCCAGCGACTCTGCCTTGTGTTTCCTCTTCTTCCAGTCCCAACAGAAGTCTATTTGTTATATCTTCTCAAAACAAACTAAAAATCAACATCATAATAATGTCTGAACTAGAGAGTTAGACTGGAGGAGACCAACATTATTACTTTCAATCAGTTATGTCAACAAAACCTATCCACTAATATCAATAAATTCTATTACTTGCCTCAATCTAGGCTGCTTGTTCAACCTGTGCGTGTGTGCATGTGTGTGCATACTGTTACAGGGTTTGGAAAGACTGAGGATTTCATGTTTCGCCACATCCATAAATACTGAAACAAGTTCCCTTTCTTCAAATCTCAGAATACTAAGTAAATATTGACATGGTGGGACTGAAGCATCCCATACCTGTACTTACACGTTCTCACAGATACACATACATACACACACCCGAGCCTTCCAGCTTTGCTCTGAGAACTCTCTGTTCACATCGGGGAAGTCCTGGAAAAATTAATTTTGACCTTAAACCTACATGAAACCCTCCTCAGTTACATATGCAATTTTACTGACACAGGAATATGAAGAAATGTGAAACTGTGCACGTTAACACGTGCACCACGCTGAGCAACAGGCTTCATATGGTACACTAAATATAATTAAAATCGAAAGTAAAAACTTGTGTGTGAACAGAGTGCTCAATCTTAAGAGTTTCAATGCTGAATTGAATGTGTGTGTGTTTCCTTTGAAATATCTGCACTGTACAAGTAGTTGCGAGTTGTGCGTGTGTGTATTTGTGTGCGTGTTTATGCTGCAGTACTCCTGCCAACAGTAACAGCTCAGTAGCCAGTGAGCAGGAAGAGAGAGGTTCATTAAAAACCCAAATACAGCAGTTACATAACCAACAGTTCTGTTCATCCCAGAACCCCCCATGCCACAAACACACTCCCTCTTCATCCCCATCTTCTCCCTCCCTCGTCTGCTGGCAGAGCCCACCCATCATCCTCTCCTCCTCCCATAGCAACAGCTCATCTCAGCTCTCCTCTCTTGTTCCCAGACCACCACACCGCCTCACTCCTCCATTTCCCTCCTCCTTTATCTGCTCCCCTGGTCCCTGCCACCTTCTCCTTTCTCTCATCAAATACTTCCTTCGCTTACTCCCACATCCAAGCTTCACTTCAAACTTTACTTTACATGCAGCAGGACTACGAACCAAGAATTTTAACTAGACTTTAAACAAGAAACTTTTTTGTTTTACTTTAACTACTGAGAGCAAAAATGACATGTTGGTCCCCAACGTCTTTTCTAGTCTCAGGAAAACGCCTTCAGCTTTTTCAGAGGTGGAGTTTCATGCAGGGATTTGGTTTCCACTATCCCCTGAAACTGACTTGCATACTAAGAATAAACAGAGCGGGAAGTGCAGTAAGTGTGTGAACACAGCAGATGGCAACACAGATTAAGGATTTGTTCTGTATCAGTGATCGTCTGGAATATTTCTAGCCTTGAAACCACTCTGTCCTTATTCTCCTCTATCGGATTAAAGACTGTCACACAGCCCTCATTATCTGTTCATGCGACAGCCTACACTTATCAACACCCACAGGAAGAATTATTGGTTGCTGATAAATATAGTGCAATATTAAACTATTAAACAAAACAAACTGTGCACTCTCTTTTCTGTCTGACATTATCTCACTTGCATCTGTGGGATTGGGTAGTCACGCCTGAATCTAAATATTCAAGATTTGTGAATGTGTATGCATGTTCTGATGGGCTGTGGAGAGCATCTACATTACCTTACCACCACCAGCCTCCCTCTGGCTCACAGTTCAATCAAAATAGCCCACAAAGCAAAAGAGGTCAGTAACTCCTTATTTAAATATCCAAGAAAATGAAGTGCAGAACTAAAATATTAACAGAACAATGAGCATTTATTGCAGCCCAGTTAAATACAGCCCAATCAAGCCTGTTGACATAAATATTATAATCCTAATAGTATCCTAATATACAAATTACAAAAACTTTAAGGCATGCACAGAATGCACACTCAGACACACACAGACAAGCAGTCAAAAGTGTATTGGGGAGAAGTCGCAGTGGAAGTGACTGTGAATCTCTCTGGGGCTGTCATACTCAATCTTGACACAAGGGGGCACTGGAGGGTTTTCTGGAGAAGCAGGGCTGACCTGAGAAGGTAATAGCGATGCAGCCTTGGCTGGAGTGCTCTCCACTCTGAGGTGAGGAGGCCGCAGTGTGGACACAGGTGGGAGGACAGTGGTGGTGCTGCTTGTAGCTGTGTGTGTCTGGGTGTGTGATGAGCACTGAGAGTTAGCGTGTGACAGCCCATGGTCTCCCCGGGGGAAGAATGAAGTGGGAGGTAGACTGGAGGAGGGTGGTTGGTGATCTCGAGCAGTCCCCAAGCTAGCAGGATAAGTTAGGGGGCACTGGGTACGCTGGTGCATGCTTTGCTGATTGTACATGTTACTCCATGGGTATGACTGGTACGCTGTAATCCCACCTGCAAAAAAAAAAAAACACACAAAGGCCCAGACAAACAAATGAGCTTCATTGGAGGTAATTTAGTTGAGGCTCAGGAACAGAAGCATCCCTCAAAACTTCTCTTCTACATCTATAAATGTCTACCTGCCCTACCAAGTTTGTCTCTCTCGTCTCACATCTTCTCTCTCTCGCAAAGCTATAGGAGCTCTTCAGCCAATCCTTCCCCACCACACAGCCATCATCCTGCTGTTAGCAGCACAACTCATGTTCATGTTCACGCATTGAGAAAATTATGTAATCAGATACTCAATTGTTATACAGGTATCATATAAGCATTATGTTCAGAGGTGCACTTAGGGGCTTATTTATAGAGGAACCAGGGATACACACTATTTGCACATCTTCATAAATAACCACTGTATTTATATTTGTATTATTTGTCGAATTTCATTCAGGTGACTCACCATGATGACCAGCAGACTGCAGCAGTATTTGTCCAGCACTCTGAGACTGGTAATAGGCATGGCCTCCAGTGGAGTAGGTCACCACCCCAGCGGAGTTTCCTCCGGGTCCAAACGTCAGGTAGGATGTAGGGTTGGAGTCTGAAGGATTGGGAGTTAGGTAGGGTGAGGGGGTGAGATAGGCCACGCGGGAAAGGGATGCTTGAGGTTGGTGCTGGGGTTGGTTAGTGGGGTAGGAGGTCTGAAGCTGGTAGGAGAGAGCGTTGTTCTGCTGGCTGGACGTCAGGTAGTCGAGCTTCTCTCCAAAGTCAAACAGAGAACTGAGGACAATTCACAGAAGAACTTAAGTCACACCGTCGCCCTGCTAGCAGCTCTGTGAGGTTGTACTGAGGCTCAACAGTGCTTTAAACTAAATGATAGTATCAGAATGCTAATATATTCACAATGACAACCCTTGTTCAACAGGTACGAGCTCTGTCCAAATTACCTGAAAATTACCCCATAATCCGGAGCATTATGTACATAAGAGGGCAAAACAATACAACGAGACACATAATACTTATATATTTAAAACAACACAAACATTTTTTAATGATCTACATACCTACAAATTACAAAATAAATTAAATAAACAGGGTAAATTTGGTAAATAGAATGGATATACAGTGCTCATGAGAAAGCTGTGCTCCGATCTTTTCCTTGACAAGAAATAATAATCAACTCCTTCCATAGTTTTTAAGATGTGCCCTCAGGTTGCTAGTGCTGGATGATAGTTACACAGCTTTCATACAACTTTATCTCATGGTTTCACAATTTTTTCCATCTACTAACCAAAATCCTGAGTGATTTAAAGTGATGTTGTGTAATTCCTGTCTGTCGTACAGTTCTTTCAGTATAGTGGCTTAGACCTATGCAAGAGGCACACAGCTGAAAGTAGTGCTGCTTTTTTTGTTTTACAATGGAAAATTTATTTTCTCAATCGAATATCTGTTGTTTTAGTTTAGTAGTTGTTTGGATTATATTTAATAATAACGAATATAATTTTGACTTTGTTTGTTGACATCCCTAATGGGTACCATATTAGTCTCTTATTAATCTCTTAGACTGATGTGTTCCCATTAGTTTTTCAACCAAATTTTAGACAAACTAAATTTGTGACCAGTTGATGGCGCCAAGCTATTAGCAAAGCTAGAAACAAAAATATTCTCACTTCTACATGCATCTATCCATGAGTAGTTTTGGGGTTGTATGCGCAGTATCTCAAATTATTTTTCCAAGGTTTATACTGCAATACAGCGAATATGAATTTATTTTGTTCTGAAAGTTTTGAAAATGACAGTTCAAAAAATTCAACAGCAGCAGCCACAGTGTGTCTGAGAAAAACAAGATGCCCCAATTACTCCACAGAAAACACTGTCAACCACTTCAAAAGAACCTATTATTTTTGAAGAAAGCAATGCCAGTGAAAATATTTAATACTGTAATTTGGGTAAACTGACCCTTTAAGTCACTTAATGGCAGCAGTGGGAAATTTATTGGTATTCATTATTGTTTTCATATTGTATCAAATTGGCAGATTTTTTTGCACTGTGATACATAATTGTTGTCAAACAAACAAACATAGTTTTGTTTAAAGCAATTACTAACTGAGATGTCTCCCAGCATGCTTTCTAAATAATTTCAGAGTGCCAGCTGAAACTAACTCCCCCCTACTACAGGCTCTGTGTGAGCCATCATTATATCACAATTTCACAGGATCCCTGCTCGTGTCTGCAGATGCCTACTCTCCGTCCTCCTGTCATCTCATGTACTCGTTGTCCCTGTTCAAATCATTATCTAGTATTCATGTCACAGTGACTTTGTTTACATGCACTCAAGTAACCAGGTTACTCAGAGAAACCAGATTGAGTTTACATGCACTAAAGAAACCTGGTTACTGGAAATCTGCATATATGAAGCAGATGAGCAATCAGAGTTCTACTCTACCTTGGGCTTATGTTGGCCTTGGGAAGCAGGCAGACTTTAACTGTATAGAGACAGAAAAGACTGCTTCCTGACTGCTTTTTTTTTTTTTTTTGGATACATGTGTTCGGCGAGGTGACTGACAGCTCTGTCAAAGAGTAGCACAGGCAGTCAGACCAACCCTTTTACAGCGCAAACCGTCTGAATTAAAGAAATACATGTTGAAAAGTATTTACACAAATACTGGGTCTTCTGTGTTGGTTTCAGTTGCAGTTGGATTTTGGGTGGACTTGAGCCAATCAAGCTCCGTGTAATGATCTCCACTTTAATCTAGCTGCACTTCTCTGCTGATAGTAGTTGAGTACCGAGTGTCGGCAGCCTTTGTCATGGAGTTCTTTGAGAGAAATCAGGTTTCACTAATCCCCTAACCCGATTACATTAACCAGGTTTCCTGTTGAAATCAGCCTACTCGAGAAAGCCCACTGTAACCAGGTTACCTGAGAGCATGTAAATGCTATGAGCTGAGCTGACCTGGTGTCAGACTGCAGAGACTGAGTGTCACGATGGGCCAAGTTGGAGCCACCTTCCAGAGCATCCAGGAACAGAGGTGGGGTGTGAGCTGGGGTGTTGAGGAGAGGTGTAGTGGGGTTGGAGGCATTGTGTGTTGTAGTGAAAAGGGGGAGACTGGCTCTCCGCAGAGGGGGAGGGCTGTGCATGGGACGGGGGTGGTACTCTGTCAACCCCCCCTGAGATGAAAGCTGGTGCTGGCCCCCATCTCTCACTCTGGACTGACCTTGGGGATGAAACACACAGATTAAACACTGAGATTAAAAAGATACTGTGGTTTGGTTTCAGTCTCAGCGGTCTCAACAAGCAGGTTGAAAATCCACGGAGCACAAATTCAGCTCAACTCAAATTATGAGTTTCTACAGCATCAAAATAAAACTCTTAACAGCAGGAAAAGGCATCAACAAGTGAATGTTGGATCTACTGGTAACTACAAGTTATGTACATTTAAATCAACTAATTTCACTCTTAATAAAATGAAATGAAAATTGCAAAAATTGCTAAATAATGTTTTTATTGGTATATAATACAGTGAAGTACATTTAAACAATTTCTTGAATGCAACATTCATGTTACAAAATTTAAATTTAATTGACCATGGCGACACTTTACAGAATGACACCACATCACATTGGAACAAAACTGAGCTACTAGCAACATTTTTTCACAGAAGCTTCACTGTTTGTCATTCTAAACATTGGATTTTGCAAAACAAGTTTCTTTACCACAGAATTCACAGCCATTAGACAGTATACACATTAATATTAGTCTTCTGAGCAAAGATTAACAAATCCTCAGCTATAGAACTAACAGAACTAATCTAGTCTGAGCTCATCATTTAGTAAAACTTTAAGTTTCACATAATGACATAAAAATAGCACTATCACTCTCTTTACGTCAGGGAGACAGCTTTGTTCCTCAGAATCCAAACATCTTTTTACTTGTAATTATGGTCCAAATTACCTAACGCATTATGAGCAGTATGTGTGAATGTGTGTGGATTACCTGGGCTGCTGAGTGTGGCCAGCAGCTTGTTGTAGGAGGGTGGAGTCTGGCTGGACAAAATGGGGAAGGATGGTGCTGCAGGGGCAAGTTGGGGCAGTTTTGTGGTAAAGTGAGCAGAGAAACAGGGAGCTCCCTTACTGAAAAAAGTGAAACACACAGTAACTAACAATAAGTTTAAGCTTATTATTTGCACAGTAACTCAGTGCAGAGTTACTACTGTTTTAGGCTCTACATAACAGAGCCTAAAGCAGTTTTCTGACCTGTTATGTGCCAGTGTGGGTAGGTGAGGATTGATTTGTTGATGTGGAGGGCTGCTGCTGCATATACTCTGTCTGTGTTCAACCTTTGCTGTGATGGAGCGCTCTACTTTCCTCCACTTAGCCCTGCGGTTCTGAAACCAGACCTAGGAAACAGAAACAGAACAGGAAGGAAAATGCAAGCTGATAGAGAGACAAACAGAAGATGATTATGGACAGAGTAGAGTGAAAGCCAAGGCATGCTTTTTGCCATTTATTTACTCGTTTTTTAATGTAGAAGGTCAACTGATGTGTGGAAAGACATAATAAGAGAATAAAAACACAGCATGAATGTCTAACCATAATTCGCTGAGGTGTGACACCCACTGAAGCTGCTATAACCTTCCTCTTCTCTGCATCAGGATAGTGGTCCTCCTGGAACAGTGCCTCTAAATGCTCTAACTGATCTGTGCACACACACACACACACACACACACACACACACACAATAGATGTTAAATATCTGCACAGTCAGATCTGATCACATCTGGAAAAACAGATCATCTGAGTACCAGTACTGTAGAGTGTTCGTGTTTTCTTCTTAGGTGCAGGTGGCAGCAGGCAGTTGTCCACAGTCTCTATCCCTGGTAGCAGAGAGAAGCTAAGGGCACGGCCTCGGCCCCTAGTGCTGTAGCGGATGGAGCGTCGGGTGGAGTAAACCTGGGTTATCTCCATCTGCCACGAATCAACCAAGCGTGATCACTGGACCCATCATCTCAGTCAAAATAAATCAATTAAAAATGACCAGATCTCAAATTTAGTTAAATGTTAATAATCACACATCTTTAAATAAGATCACAGTTCTGGAAAAGTTAAAAGAAGAAACAGAAATGTTGTACCCAAGGTGTATCAAAGTGTGTACAACTGAATGTTTCAGCCTATAGAAACATAAAAATGTTTTTCAGAAAGTGGAAGCTCGTTCAGATGCTCAAGGACCAATTAATTAATTGACATGTTTTGTTAAAGAACACTTAATATAAAGAATAGTAAAGAACACAACTTAATATAATGCACTCCAGTACGACTCCACCACCCACTCTGACCTCAGTAATATCACAGAGTACATTAATCAGATTTCTGACAGTCAACAAAAACTGAGAAATTATAACTTTCATAAAGGCAGAAAGAAGAACTGACTGGTTGGAAGGGTAAACACTTATCCACAATAACAGTGTTTTGAGACATATTTCTACTAAAAATATTTGGAAAAAGTTACACACTGCAGCTTTAAGACAAGAAGACAAAAACATTACTTTCCTGTCAATTAGTCAATTAACCAAGTAATTGTTTCAGCTCT
>JAUBNQ010000003.1:11224384-11234984 GCA_032353495.1 Ctenopoma kingsleyae | reverse complement strand
GATGTGTGTGTGTGAAGGTTATATGACAATTACCAGGATGACTGTGGGAGAGAAAATGGCCATGGCGTGTGTGTGTGCGCAAGTGGGCTTTCTCTGTAGAAACAATGGGCGCATGCAGCTAAGCTAATACTAAGATGCAGGAAGTCTGATAACAACAGGAGGTTATACGGACACTGTGATTCACCAAATCAGGATTCATACACATGCAAACAGAAACTGGGCTGGAGACAGATAAGCTGGCAGATATGTGTGTGATTCAAAGATGATTTTTTTGGTTGTTTTTCTAGCTGGTCCATTTCCGTTTAGTTCAGTTTAGAGATCTCCTTCAGGCTAGCTGGGCAGATAGAGAGCTTCATTGTGATTGACTTCAAATGCATTCCTCAGTAACTCGAGAGGCTGCTGCACAATGACTGGCACACACACACAGTCATAAATGCACACACACAGGAGTTTTAAGCTCCTGATACAGTAGGCCCAATGCTGCTATGGTGAAAAAATATTAATTGTGCTTTTTAATATGCAAGCTATTATCGAAGTGAATGTTCTCTGAAATTTGAATACTCCCTCTGAGTCCAGCTACTCTATCCGTCCCTCTGTTTACTGCATCCACAGAGCTTAACCAGGGACAGAAATACAAAAAAAAGACAATTAATTTCAAATCATTTTTTAAATTAAATCAATTTACATGCTAAACTATGCAAATACACAATACACAAATATTTAGTATTCTTTGTATTTTAATGCCAAAATCCACTTCTTTTTCAAATGTCTATTTTTAAAAAAGGTATCGTCTTAAACTCAGAAGTTTGTACATGCTGCACATTTATCAAATCTTTATTTAATTTAGGGCAGCTACCCTGTAGCTAACCCTGCCTATAGAATAACATCACGAGGTCATTAGTTCGTCGGTTGTAGCAGGCAGCAGAGCGGTAGGAGCTTTATGTTGAGCTGTGTTTGAGCTCAGATTTCAATAGGCCTTCAGAAATGCAAACAAAGTTTTCTCAAAGAAGGTTTTTCAATGGCAGACAAACGTCTGTGTTGTTCACACTTGTGGATTTGTTGTTAAAGTGTCATGACTGCAGCTTCACATTGCATTAAATAGGTCAAGCCCAACTTTCAGTGATCCAATAAAATACTAAAAAAAATGTTTGATGCCCTTTTCTGTGACTAAAAAAAAACATCCATTTCACTAGTAAATATGTCACATTAATGTACTCAAAGATCCAACTTCTGTTTTACTATGAATTTTATAATCCATAATGGTAAAACAGTTGCATTAGCAACAAATTTATAATTTCACAAGAAACAAAGCTTCTTTCATAACTAATTAAGCAACTTGGAACACCTCTGGTTTTTCCTGTGAGCCACTGAAGGGACCACTGGACTGTCTAAAATAATGAAGTTCAGTTCAGTTAGGCATGGAAGATGTTTTGTGGGCATATATTTAATACAGTATCTAGTCATATATCTTTTACACAAGGCGGTCCAAATGCTCATTAAATGTGCATACACCATCACTGAGCTCTGCTTCCTTGTTGCTGCATCACTTTCTGCTTTCGACAATTAAACTTCCTTTACCTCCCGAGCCTTCTCCTGCATCTAAATGCTGGTGTAGGAGAAGGTGAATTACAAATATTCATTTCAAGCTGCACCAACAATGTTTGGAGCGTACTCAGATTTGCATCAAGGCACTGCATGGCCAGAGCCACATCACCAAACTAAACGTGTATCATTGTCGCAATGAATGTTTTAAACCTCAAAGTGGGTGTCCTGATTAAATTGCTGGATGTCAAACCTGTCAACTAGGCTCCTGAATACAGCATGACAGTTAAGGCTAAAAAACAATAATCATCTGGCTGAAATTTGAGACCTACATCAGCCCCACAGTGAGGTAAAGTGATCTTTATGGCCCACATTTCCAACCTCCCTGCAGTTTAATTCACTGTAGGTGGTGTGCCCACGCTTCATAAAGTAGCTGCTGATTCACGGTCGTCTCTGTGTCTGCTCCTCTCCAGAGCAGCCTGACCTACCCTGATAAGAGGTGGAGAGTATGAGCTGTGCTGCTCACTGACAGAAGTGGACTGCTGATAGCTCTCTACCTGGAAAGGGTCAATCTGTGTTGGCACATGCTCTCCGACCACTTGCACACTTACAGGAAAAATGCAGCCTGTTTACTGTTTGCACTGCTCCACGCCCATCTTTTCTTTCCGGAGAGGATCCCCGACCCTGTCAGCATTGACCTCTAATCTCTCTCCATCTTTTGCTTTTCCGCCTCGTCTTAGTCTCTGCTTTGCTCTCCCTCTCTTACCAGCTGGGCAGATTGGATGGCAGCCAACCTGGACTCTAACACACTTCGATACAGAGAAGAATATGTGAGATAGCTAGAAGGCAGGCGATGGGTGTATGTGTGAGTAGGTTACCAGGTGATGGCCTGGTTAAGACACCTGCCACCTTCAGTAGAGATTAGCACAGAAAGCCTCTTCACAGCCACACAGCTCACACTTATAACACAGACACACACACACACAGACAGATGGTCGGATGTCGAGACAGTATCTTGTAGCAGTGACGTCAGGTGTGAACCTCAAAACAACTACTACCTGCACACAGGTACGAGGTTCTGAAGAAAACTACTCTCTCATTCATAGACACATGACAAGCCAATGAGCCCCTGGGCACAAAAAATAAATGTGCATTTTAATTCAGCCGTGCTATGCAAATATTCATTATAAATTATACAAAATACTATAGCATGCAAATAAAAATAATACAGAACACGCTGAGCAGCTGCATTAAAGAAAAATGAACAAATGAAAAATCGGTACCGAATCAGACTTCGTATCAATAGATACTTGATATGTTGGGTTTACACTGAGCGTTACACTTGTGCCCGCCCCTGTCCACTCAGGCTCTTGGGCCACCTGAATAAGCCAGACATTTTGTTACAGTGTCTACGAATCACACAGTTTCCTCCCAGCTCACTGATATTGTTTGAACCTTTACCACAGACTGAGATGATAATACGCAAAATTTAAAAACCCTGGAATCTTTAAACAATAAAAATCCAAGATTTTTCACACAATGAATGCTGTCAAGCCTTATATCAGCTGTGTTCACCCTGTGGGTTGAAACCGTTCAGCTTGCTTCAAAATGATTCCCCAGCTATATTCCTCATACATATATTTACTGTCGTGGCTTTAATGTCTGTAATGAATGTGTCCTCCTGTGAAATAATCTATTTCCAGGCCCTCAGGCCTCTTTTCTTCTGCTGTAAGCCAAGTAAAATAGTTTCAGATTTTAAAGTTAAATTATCATTTAGTGTCAAGAGATTTTTTACAGTAGCAGCTGCAGCAGGGGGTCATAAGCAGGCGTCACTTTGTGTTTGCAAGAAGGAGCCTGCTGAGCAATTTTACACTGATTAGCTGCTTAAAATATGGGAAGTGGTTCTGGATGTGTTGGATAAAATTAGACTGCATGGAGAGTGTTAGAAAATTATGTTATATGTTACTATTCAGACTAATTTGAGGTTGAAAGCAAAATTAGTATTTATAGTGGCATGTGTTAGTTTTAAATGTGTAATAATCTAAAAACACTCTTAAACACCAAAAAGACACTTGTGGACATGATGCTTTAACTAGCACTGAGTGGGAAGGTAGAAATGCTGATTTTGTCGCCTGCCAGACACATTTTTGATCTTTTCCTGCATGTTTGTCTCAGTTTTTCACACATGAGTACTCCCTGTGACCAATGAATGTGAACCACTGAGCAAAAACTGTAAACATGTTCATGTACAACAGCCAGGGAACGAGTGAAACGCTTTTTCTGCCTTCACTATTTTTAGTCCCTTCTGCTGATCAGATTCCTGATAGTGCTACCGTGGCTGATTCACATCGCAGCCACGTTGGCCGTATTAATTCCCCGTACAAAACCTGTGGGAGAATGGTATTACACTGGCTCTCGGTTGTTATTCCAGCTTGCCTGGGCCCTAAAGCAGTCTCAGTGCAGCACCAAACCACAGCTGAGAAGCATCTAAGCACTAATATTATCTTTCTCCTCTGAATTATAAGGACAAAGATGATCTAAGTGATGAATGCCCTTATGGAACGTCACGCTTTTGCTAAATATGGTATATGGTACAGTGAATGGTTTGTTCAGAAAGCTGCAGGGACAGAACAGGTGCAGTGGAGAAAAAAATATCGTGCATCTGGATCACTGAAAGCCAATTTGAATCCACTTTCATGCAACAAAGTCTTTCAATATTCATCTCTATTATGTGTTGCAAAACAACAGACCCAAATTCAGTTATGGCACTGTTCAGCGCACGCTCATATCATTAGCTAAAGCTTTTGGTTCATTGTTAACGTTATAATTAATCCTAATTAGTTGCCCTGCCTCTTTTGCACAATTGATTATGGAGGTATTCACACTGAGAAACTGAAGTTCCCTTCAAATTAATCACCCTAAAAAATATAATACAATTTGGTTTCCCATCATCAGTCCTTTCAATCTCAATAACAGACAGACATTTTGGCCCGTTTCCAACAGTGTATACATTCATCCATCCACACCAACCTCGTCTCCAGCTGAATGTGTCACTATGGCGTCATAGCATTGGGCATTAGCTGAAAAGACTGATGTTGTCTCACACGTTTGGCTGATGGCAATAAAACTAAACTATGTTCATAAGTTATAATAACTTACAGGTGCACAGTCTTGATTTTATGTTCAGTTTTTCTGTAGTTACCTCTGTATATGCTGGAGTAGTTTTCATAGTTAGTGGTGGGTTCTGCCACTCCCATCCAAGATTCAGATTGCCTACACAAACATGGGGGATTCATAGGATTACATCCAGTGTTATGTGATTTTATCTCACTGATATCAGCCTCTCTGTTACCATTCACTCTTTCAGATGAATCAAAACTGTTTCATGTTACTGCTGGTGTAAACCCAACATTAAAACGCACTCAGCGTTAGTGCTAACCACATTTTTCTTAACAGCAGAAGAACAACGAGCAGCCACAGCAAGCTGTAGGGTGAAGGACTGTAAGAGACCTCCAACTCCTCAGCAAACTAAAAGTCATTTCACTGTGTCCAGCTGCACCACGTACAGCATAAAGTCAGACTGTGGTTGCAGTTATTGTTAACATTCAGCTGTACTTGCTGTTACCACCAGTAACCACTGGTGTCAGCAGAAATGAAGAAATAAAATTCTTTATAGAGACGTTCACGAATGAAGAGGAATATTCTGTTTATCTTTACGGTGAATGATTCTGCTGCCCGACGGCTGAGTGAGTGAGCCCCAGACTCAGTACGAGTCACATGACTGTGTAGTGACACATCCGCTATCTTAAAACCATGTAATGGACTGGAGCTGTGAGACCACCACACACAGACACACACATTAACACACAGATAGACTAGACTCAGCTCTCGTGAGTAAAGGGGAGCAGTTTGATGGGAGGAGGGGTGATACTGAGACTGAGAGGCAGAGTGATGTATATCTGTGTGTAGGACCCAGCTGTTACACTGTTAATCTGACATCCAACGGGATTAAAGACCTGGACTAGCACACACACACACGCACAAAGTCACCAACACACACACAGACATAATCCCACTCTGTGTGGAATCCTCCTCCATTATATATGCCCTTATGAAACATGCATCTCTCAGTGAGGGAGTGTGTGTGTGTCACTGTCCTGCTGCCAGAAATGCCTTGAGATTCTGACACAACTGCTGCTCCCACACTCTACAATACACTGCCATGTATTTGTGCGCTTATGACGGTGTGAGTGTTAGAAGTTTTGTCTGTGGCGTTCAGGGAGAACCAGTGTGTGTGTGTGTCTGTGTGTATTGGTGAGTGTATTGATGTTCAGTAGAGAAATGTTGCAGTGAGCGAAGAATGCTGCTGGTTGGCTGGTGTTCGTGATTATAGGCTGGCTCAATGGGCCTATTTCTGCAGGGCCAGTGGGAGGGCGTGGCGCCTGTGGCTGGAACTTTTCTCGTGTTTCTAAGGAACTTTTCAAAAGGGCTCAGAAATGTGGCTGTGTGTAAGAGAGAGCGCCCTGAGGACCATAATGCCTTTGTGTAGCAGAGTGCGAATAACATGGGCACTCAGAGTACACCCAGAAATGGTAATCAATGGTCTCTTCTGAGTCCCAAATCGAAATCACACACACACACACACACACACACACACACAAGAAAGAGCACACACAAAAGAACGACAATGAAAATCACAATTCTGCCCATATACAGTGATGTGACTCACAAGGCAGCATCTGTGTGCGTGTGTTTGTGTAATTACAGCTTGTGTAATCAGGCTAATGACAGTCATACGACTATACATACCCCAAGGAAGTAATGATGGTGAGGAGGAGGAAAATCAATGCATAAAAGCCTCAGTTTTAGAGTGGAATTGAGAACACTAGAGGGGAGGGGAAAAAAAACACAGCAAAGGATTGATGGACCCAGAGGCAGGAGGTGGCGAAAACAAGGAGAGGAGTGTTTTTGTCATTGATGCAGGAGAGAAAAATCCAATCAGCCCTGTGTAATTCGGTCTGGAATGGAGAGATGCGCCTTTGCCAGTGTGTATGTAGCGGGCATGATGTGTATTATTATCACGCCACACCTTTCTTTTTCTTTCCGTCACACACACATACTCAGAGGGTAGACTGCTGCTCCTGGGGCATCTTGAGCAGGTGACCTTGCTACACTCTCTTGGCTCCGTCTCAACAGGCTTTGGTGAAATGGTTTCCAGCCAGTGACTACAGGCCAAATGACTGTCAGCGCACCCTGATATATTTGTGACTTTATTAGATATTCATCATGAGATAACTAACTAATCAATGTCAGAAGACTTCAACCACTCACGAGCAAACAGGAGAAATTACAGGAAATGAGACATGTGCTTTATCCTGATTTTTTCAGTGAATGGTTCGTGTTATCTTGACTTTAATGTTTTGTATCATATCCTATGTGTCAGAAGTTTCTACCAAATGAGTTCTTCAATATTTAAACTATATATTCAAGGTTTCTGCTGTACATTCTGTCCTGCATTGTACCTAAATTATTGCTACAAGGAAGAAAATCACCTTTCAGTCATCTTTGCGAGCAAAATACTAAAACCCTGTTTCCAGTTCCTCGTTGAGGATTTATGGATTTTCTGTTTTGTAATCACTGTAAAATGAGACTAAACAAAAACAAAATGAAAATAATCATTAGTAATAGTCGTATCAGTACCAATATTGCATGTTCGTGTAACTTTGCATGGTACAAAAGGTCCAGTACAGTTCAACATGATGTTAGCGTGCCACAGGCAGAACAGTGGATGATCTGGGAAAAAAAAAAAGATTTTTGAAAATCATCCGAGCAGGGAAACTCTCTCTTTGTTGAACTGACCTAGAACAACAGGTCACATGTCATAAGAAAAGTTCAACATTGTGGGAAATATCTTTCTTCTTGGCAAACAGCACCTTGGCAAAGTAATTGTGTGCAGCATCTTAAAGTCCTGCTCTTGCAGTGAGGTTGCCAGGTGGGTAACTACATGCCTGTTGAGAGACACAAACAGTGCAACTTGAGGTGTTGGTAGGTGTTTTTTCATTTTCACTTTGGACATAAGTAGCCCAGGCTAGATGCACAAGTTTTTTTGTTTTTTTTTTGGCTATGCTAACCTCGTGCCTCCAACTCCATCCCTAACATACAGACATGATAACAGTCTTCTCATTTCACCCTCCTTCCTCATTCCGTCAAAGGACTATAAACCAAACATATCAGGAACCACAGCTACATGGTGCATTAAACATTATTAACATGTCAATGCAGCTGGTAGGTATTCAGTAGCAGTTCCCTGTAGCCTCTCAGACAGTGCTATCTTCATTCAGCCTCTGTTGAATCAAAAATAAATATCATCTCAAGCTCCAGGTGAGAACATGCTCATACTTCTGTAATTGTTCTTTAGCAGCACAGTTAAAGATAGCTTCATCCCTCAGTAGGCAACATTACTCACTGACTAATTAATTAAGAGGTGGATTTAAGTAACTAATGGCTTGAGAACAATTGTCTAACGCATAGATTAGCTCATGAGTGCTTGGTATAACAATCAGTGATCATTAATTCCTTGCCAGTATGGGTTGAGTTTAATTAAACTGTGATCGGGAGGCTTGAAAGTGGCAAAGTGGTTGGTGTCTGTGTAAACCAGTGGAAATGTGTTACCAGGGGACAGCAGAATGTATGGGTTATGATACGATCTCGCTCTTGCAGCCCTCCTCTCTATTCCATCTTGGTGTAATCCTGGCCAGGTTGTTCTCTCCATTCAATCTGTCTCAGCTGCTCTAAGCTCTTTACAGGCCCGAGTTAACCACAAGCCTCTCTCTTTCTCTCTCTCTCTTTGCTGCTACCAGGACACAAATCCACCCCAACCACGTCCCTTTCATTTTCTCTTATTTGTCCTTGTCAGCTCCTCTGCTCTTTTATTATTTCATCTCCACCTAAAGTCAATCTTTCCCCCATTCTTCCTCAATATTCTGATGAACTACTCGTATCTTTTTAGCACTTTTACATATTAACAAATTCTATCCTCCCTCTTTCCTTTTCTCTCCCACGTCTGCTGTGCTTTCTTCTTCTCTCCAATCTGCTTTTTTTCCTTCACTTTTCTCTGTGATTGCCTCTGACCTCATTCCCCTTTCATTCTCTTCAAATCTCCTCTCTCTCCATCTTCACACAATATCTAATCAGTCTCAAATCTGTTGCCACACCTTGCTGCTTTGTTCAATTTTTGGGAGAGTGTTCAGGCACCAGCGTTTCCCATGTGTTATCAGGGTGTTAAGATACAATTTATGTCCAGCAATGACTGAGCCAAACGTTTCTTGTCACAGTTGGAGGAGGGTATTAAACCTCAAAACTTTCTGAAGTATTTTTGGACATTTTAGAAAATGAGGAGGTAGAAAGGGAGAAATTACAGGAACAGTCCCAGGACAGAACTGAACTTGGCACGTTGCAAACAGCCAGTGTAAAAGAAGAGAGGACATATAGGAGTTCAGAAAAAAAAGATTAGACCTGAAAACTGAACTTCTGTACTTTTGTGCTTACTGAATGTAGCATATCAATATTAGTAACATCTACTTTGTTATTGTAATTTTGACATACATGTAAATGATCACTAACGGTAAACCATTCATAGAAAACTACAACAAATGACTCAGTAGGTGGAACCAAGGTGTATATTATTCAGTTTTTATATGACTGCTTGCATTAAGACAACATAACATTGATCTATTGATACAGTAAATGAAGAATGTTTTGAAAATGTTTTATATTTCTCAAAATGAAGTGTCGCAGTTTTTTGTACTGCTAAAAAAAACTAAAGTGGTTCATCACTCAAAAATGTTCTAGTGAACCAAATGATTAGTCGACTAGTTTAATTCAACTTATAAGTCAACAGAAAACTTGTTAAATAGCAACAGTGGTGAGATCACAGGAAACAAGGGAAACACTGCAGATATGTCATATCAGCACAATATCAGGATCCTGAAACTAGCTCACCTAAACTGAATCAAGTCATTTTTATTTTTTATCAGGTACACTGTTCAGGTGCATTGTTTTCTGATGTGATTAATTGCTTTATCAAGAAAATGATGGGCCAGTTTATCAGTTATGAATAATGGTTTATAGCCCTATATCTATGGCAACTTGCATTGGTGGCAATTGAGCTAATTTTAAAATGTCAAAAGATGAATTAATGTCAAAAGAAGTGGCTCCTCTATCAGGTTCTCCTCCTCCTGCTGCTTCTAATGTTTCAGTGTTGTGTGACCTGTCAATTTCTCATGTGTATCTGCCTCTGTCACACCATGTCTTGTCATAATATAGACGCTCCACTCAGAACAACAAGGGAAACAATTATCGTGTCTTACACACACACAGCTAAATAAACAATAGACACATGCACACACACTCTCAGTGTCAATCAGCCTTTCAGACTTGGGTTCCTGCTGGCGAAGATTAGGGCTAATCCAAAACTGTTGGAATGAAAGATTAAGAATGAATCACCTGCTGCTGCAGAAGTGTGCACGCGTGTTTGTGTGTGTGCATGTGCACATGGAAGAGTTTATAGAAAGGCCCTATGGGAAAGAACCTGCTGCAACCACCAAGCAATATTGCAGAATCCCAACTCTCCCAACCACACACACACACACAGCTCATTAGCCTCAGTGGCTCGTTCAAACTGCAAGAGCCTTTGAAAGAGCCCTTTAAAGATCGGAGTTCAAAGGTTTACCTGAGTGGGTCCACACACACACACACACAGAGCAGGTTTCAATGTCTGTGTTTAATTGGATCGATGTTTTTCCCTCATGGCCTGCTGATAATTGAGGGGACGTGAGTAACATGTAGGAAGCCTTTTGTTACCAAGTTCCTGTTTATTAAGACAGGCATAATAAATGAGGAGATCTGCAGCACTGATAGGAGGAGGAGGAGGGTGTAGAGATGGATGGATGGATGGATGGATGGATGGATGGATGGATGGATGGAGAGAGAGAGAGAGAGAGAGAGAGAGAGAGAGAGAGAGAGAGAGAGAGAGAGAGAGAGAGAGAGAGAGAGAGAG
>JAUBNQ010000003.1:11162916-11173702 GCA_032353495.1 Ctenopoma kingsleyae | reverse complement strand
GGGAGGGACTTGGACCCAAACAATGTCATGGCAGAGTAAGGGCTTCCAGTTTTATTTTGTCACGTGTGTGTGTGTGTATGTTTGTGGGTGCATGTAAAGATGTGTTGTTGTTGTCTGATTGTAGGCAGGATGCAAGGCGACGTAGGCAGTTTATAGACAAAACTAGCAACAGGATCACACTGGAGGCTGTGCTCAACACAACATGTTCGAAGTGTGGCTGCAAGGGTGAGACAGTAACACGAACAATACATCTGTCACATTTCAAAATGGAGAAACACTAGATTGGCAGAGTTTCTACTAGAATGATGCTTGAAATCAACTTTCAGTGAACTTTTTTTTTAGGTCACTTTACAAAGGACTGTTTCTCTGCTCCGGGCTTGCAGTACGCTCTTTTGCCTGAAGAGGACGACGAAGAGCCACAGCGACAACAGCCGCAGACCTCAACAGTTGCACCACAGCAACTGTCAGACAAAAAGAAGAAGAAGAAAAATAAGGTGAATATGTGAGAATGTCCTGCAGGACTCTCGCTTCACTTTTGTCCAGCTCTCGAAAGTGAAATGATACAGTATACAGTACTGATGCAATTGAAACTCAAACCCAACCACTCAACCAGCTCTCATCTTTTTATATATTTCTGCAGCATCCTCGTTCAGGTTGCAAACAAAACACTTTCTCAACTTACATGTTTATCCTTTAGGAGAAGAAAGTGAAGAAGAGGAAGAGGGAGAAAAAGGAGTCAGAGAGCGACAGCAGCAGAAGCAGTGATAGTGAATGCAAATCCAAGAGGAGGCGCCATGACCACACTCACAACAGAGAGGACAAAAAGAAGAAGAAACACAAAAAACATAAATCACACAAACAGAGCTGATACAGCCATTTAAGTCAGAGACACACATCTAAAGTCACAGTGACAGTATATTCAGACCTCCTGTCATGTTCAAAAATCAAAAGAGTTCAAGAAGAAAACTGCTACAAATGCAAAAATCTGATGACAAGCTTGACTTGTCCTAAAGTAAGTTCTTACTCTCCTACAGAGGGATGAGTTTACACATCACATGCAACCAAATAGGGGTAAGCAATATGGCAGCAAGTGAAATCCCTTGAAATACATATATTGCTTACAGCTATCCAGTTGCTGATACACTCAGTGATCTATAGTAGTAATAGGAACATACAGTAACAGTACATACATCCCTTTAGGCGCAGGTCAACTGTTAACTCTTAACCCCATTAAAGGTGTTTTTATTTGTAAAGGTTAAAGAAATGTCTCTTGGTGTCTTCATTCTTGGACCTTGAACTCATAATGTTGCTGCTGTTGTAATGTAACCCAAGCTAGTCCTTAAAGGGTTGAAGTGAGTCACACACAAACACAAGAAATTCTGGCAGAATCTGGTTTACCTTTGGCTCATATTATGTTAATGTTTTCAGTTAAGGTAGGCGTCTCACTACTGAACTGAGGGATTTACACAACACAGATCTCAGGTTGGGTCATGTCCCATGAGGTCAAGGTTGCTGCTTGTCTATGTAAAACAAGATTAGGTTGCATTAGGGAATCAACATCTTGTTTCTTTGGTGCTGTTTGACACAGTTTCTAAGGTTTTACATGCAGGATTGCAATGTGATGCATTTTTCCGCAGCTGCGTTGTTTTGATGCTACTCCAGTGAGTGCACTCCAGTGTTAATGACACCAGTTTCTTGGTCAGTCTCATGACTCTTCTTCACTTTCTTATGTCACGCTTTCTCGTTTTCACCAAACACGATTAATTTAACAAGGCCAGCTAAACTTTTAGTATGATTCCAAGCTTGCACAACCTGAACTGTCACTTTGTGTGAGATTATAACATAAAATGCTAATTAAACTATCATCAATCAGCAGAAAAAGTGAAATGTTGAGTCTGTATACTTGTTCAACTTGTATTACTATGTTCTGACTTGACCTCAGGGCGATCTGAACGCTTCTTTCCCATAGAAGATATCCTTGAGTTTTGCAACATTTCTGTTTCCATAAGGGAATAACAAATTTATCTTGTAAATTGTGTTGCAAGGAATACAAAAGTTCTTTTAAGAATTGTAGAAACAAATCTCAACATGCTTTATAACATTAGGATGCGATTTTAACATTTTGATACTATCTAACATTGCCAACATCTCTTAGTATGGGTCTTAGTATTAGGCAAATACAACCTCAGATAGACAAGACAACAAGAACATAAAACTTTTTTCACTGTGCCATTATTTATTTAGCAAGTATTAGACCAAAAAAGAAAAAAATTTGGGCATTACTAAGTACCTCCTTAATGTGTCCATAGGAATTAAGAGTGTAAGCTGGAGCTAGGTGCTGTTAATCATCAGCCCTTGGTGAATTGATAATCTGCAGGTTTGCAAACCTCTGTAAAAGCAGGTTTGGCACTTTGCTCATCTGGAATTCAGGTGTGTTATTCCAGTACAATTTCAATTGTTGCTGCCAATCAATCTGGAAAGGGTTATAAAACCACTTCCAAACAAGCTGAAGTTCCAACGTTCTACAGTGAGAAAGATTAGTCACAAGTAGAAAGCCTACAAGACAGTGGCCAGTCTTCCCAGGAGTGGATGTCCCAGTACATTCACCCCAAGCTCAGACAGTGCAATGCTCAGAGAAATACAAAAAAATCTAAGAGCTACATCTCAGGCCGGACAGGAGCATGTTTTTTAGCAGAAACACCTCATATCCACCATCAAGTGTTACAGCAAACAGGACCTGTGTCTTTGGCATCTACCTATTGTTTTAAGACAGTTTTTAAAAAACATTTTATATTTTTAATTAAAATCCAGGGTCAAGCAACTTTCAAATTCAATTATTTAACAAAGTTTACCTTAGTGTCTTATTATAGAAAATATCTTATTATATATAATTTTATAATATGTGTTGGAACTATGCATGTAATTAGTATGTACGTAGTAGGTTTAAGAGGTGGTGGCACAAGGTAAATGACTTGTCCTGGGCCCTTTCACCCCTTCACCCTGTCTCCACTTGGCAGTTTGTCGCTAACACATGACACCAATCAACTGACAGAGAGAATGATCTGAATTTAGAAAGCACACACACCACAGATGTAAGTGTCCAGGACATGATAGCATCCACCCACCTAGTAGTAGAAGCTTTAACAAAACCAACACCCCACACAGGAGCAGGAGCTATAATTAACCTCCCTATGGAAACTGTGGTCACACTCTACTTAGGTATGTACAGTTATTATGCACTGACTACTGAACTCTTTTGCCCTGATGTTTTATTTCACTCTAAAAATCGATCAGCCTGGGGAACTATCGGGCTCAGCTCAGCTTCTTTTGTTTCCCTGGTTGAATCTTTACATGATCATTTTCTGATCACAGTCAAAACACAATTTACATGACTCTTGATAATTAAATTAGGATGACGTGACATTTTCCTCAGTTCAGTATCAAGACTTCGTGATTTAAGTACCCTTTTCTGTGCCTAGACCTGCAATGTACTAGTATAAACTCTCATACACCTGAAGAAAAAAACATCTTAAAACACCATTACCATTTAATCCAACTTTTTGAACACTTTTATTGTGATTTTCAGGCATCAATAATCAAACCCTCAAATTCTAGCACTTAGTTTATCATAAGCACCATGCAACACATTTTCTAAAAAAAGAATGTAGACCGGGGATTTTAGAGAGAACGAAACAACAAATCATTGGATTTTATTCAGGAAAAGAACAACAATATAAAGAGTAGGATAGGAAGGAAGCGGAGGTCGTATTCAGCAGTAACGTTAATACTGAGCATACAGTATGAAAGAACACTGATGGAGAAAAACAAGGGGCTTATTCATCCTGGGATGTGGTGGTGTTGAGGTGTGTGCGGTGCAGGCCTGCGGGGTTGTTGCGGGGACTCAGCGTTCGGGTTTACTCTGCCTTCTCATACCGACGCGTGCAAACAACGTCTCCCAATGTCAGTGTCTGTGGAGGAAACAGAAATCAAGTTAAAATTGAACAAACACACACACGTGTGAAATGCAAACATTCAGTGTGAGCACTGACCAGTGTGAGGTTGTTGCCGTTGACTTCCCTGACCAGACTGGTTTCTTTGCCATTCCACCTCTGTATGTGCACCAACTTCCCATCCTCTATTGTTACAATGGACTACACCGAACAGAGAGACAAACGGAGATGGTTATTATCGCCACGTGTGCACACAAGATCACATCATCATCCATTGGTGGAATTTAATTTAAAGTATTCACAGATAATAGTAAATAAAACAAGTAAAAATGTCATTTCATTTATGCCATTACAGACTTCCAGTTCACTACTTTTCAAAGGCAAATACTGTAGTAATGTCCCCACTACATTAAAACACGTATTAACTTAAATTATAAATACTCAATGCAGAATGTCCTCTTGATTAATCATATATTATTACATAAATAGTTTTATTATCTATTTATTATTATCTGGTGCTGTGAATTTTTTAAAATTAATTTTGGCAAACATGTGTATCTTTTGTTAAACTTTTGCTAAAATGCATTTTAACAGAAGTGTGAGTCATAAAAGTCTGTAAAGTGACTCATTAATGGCATTTATAGCCCACAGCTATATCTGGGTGTGTTTTATTACTTGTTAATTCAAGTTTTTGTTTGTGAGAGAACAACATTGTTTCTTCTTTTACTTTATTATAAGTAATAATGATCCAATGATATATTATAATCTAACATTTGAAACAGTACATACTTCTGTTTTGATGATCTAATACAAGAAAAATCCCCCTTTAAAATGACTGTGTATCTGCTCTACACATTTTGTGTGTGCAGTTTTGAATCAAAGAGAGATGTTGATATGACTCATAATGAGCCAGAAACAAGGATGTTTCTAGTCTATGGCCTACTTATACTAACTGACGTACTGATAACAAGAATGATAAGCCCGCAAGTGTGAAAAATAAGTTATCTGTTGAGCCATCCACAACCCCGTGACTATAATTACAGTACAGGTGTCATATATTTATGGATACTTCAGCATTTTAAGTTTACAGTGAGTTTTAGAGAAATAGTGAGGTTACAAAAAATGCTAATCTCACAAAAAGCCACTTAGACCCTCTTTATCAAAGAAAAACAACTATAAAATAAAACTCAACTCAGGTTTTGGCAATGAATATGCAAACCTTTTATATTCATTTAAAGTTATTTAAGAATAATTTCCTGACCATTGATCTCTCACCTGAACCTGCCTGTCATCAGCGGTGGTCTCATTAAACTCCTCTCCCAGCTTGCAGCTGAACTGTGAGTTCTTAACGCTGCTTTGGGTCTTCACGGTCAGCTGGTCGCCGTCCAATAAGATAACAGTTGTGGGCTTTGTCATGTTGGCAACTGTACGTGTGGCAAAGCCCACGCCTGTAAGAAACAAAAACAAGACAGTGCATTGGTACAGACAAAAGTACAAGTAAAGTAAGTAAAAGTAGCTGTGAGCACAAAGTGAACCTGAAGATGATGGAAATCTCGTTAGTTTTGCAGGTATTTATTCATAAGCCAAAATACTGGCCTAATTAAAACATTTATATGATTAAAACGAAGGAATGAGTGAATTACCAGATTCATTAGGATTCTTCCTCTGGGGAGTGTTTATAGCAGATTCCACCATATAGTCACTGAGACATTTCACTTTAGATCAAAGTGGTGGACCAGTGAGCTAAGATTGCTGTCTCCCAATTTTAAATATGATAAAACATTTAATTAATTAATTAATTAAATAATCCACGATTAACATTATCAGAGTGATGCTATTAAGGGGAATATGTTAATAAAGGTTTAGAGCAGTCACCATGGTTGTGCCCTCTGGCTCTCCTTCTTTTAACACATGCTCTAATCTCTATTTGTCTACTGTCCAAACCTGCAGCATGTTCTTCAAACACTCCAGGGTCCCATTGACCTAACTGCCTGTCTGGGCTTGTATGTGTGCAAATGGTTACTTGCTTTCCTTTCATTGTCTGTGTATTTCTGCAAATAAAGAGTGGGCCAGAATTCCTCCACAGTGATGTGAAAGGCTCATCGCCAGTTATCGCAAATGCCTGATTGCTGTTGTTGCCGTCAAGGGTGGAACAACCAGTTATTAGGTTTAAATGGAAATTACTTTTTCACATAGGGCCAGGCAGGTTTGGACAGCTTCTTTCTGCTTAATAAATGAAATGATCACAACTGCATTTTGAATTTACTCAGGTTATCTCGTGTAACATTTACATTAGTTTGATGATCTGAATCATTTAAGTGTGACAAATATGAAAGAAAAAAACTTTTTCACAGCACTGTATGTATGAGGGGTCAAGAGAGTTTATTTAATTGGTTAACAGTGATTCACACCCTTTGCTACCAAAACAGAAAATATCTTATTTTTCAGGTTGACAATCCAGTTCAGCTACAAGAGCTAAAACCACTCACAACTGTTAGAATAACAATTCATCTGGATAGACGACTGCGTCATTGGTATGACTGTCCACATACTTGTTGGCATACTTTATTTACATCTGGAGGATTTAAAAGGTTATCCACTAGGGGCAGACTGGGTACTAATCGTGCCTGACTGATAATTGAATTTGAATAAATGTTAATGTTGCACAGCAGAGGAAAAATGCAGCCATGACAAGTTAAGGGTAGTTGTGGATGTAAAGTCTTCTAACTCTTGTGGTGGTGTTTCAAAGCTGCTCGTGTCACGTGCAAACGTGCTCCTTGCAAATGTGTAAGTGTATCCCATTAATGTTGAAAATGACCTCATACGCCACCCAGAACAGCATGTGTGTGTGTGTGTGTGACTAGCTTGATGAGGACAATGACACGAGTGAGGACATTTGGGTTATGGATTTATTAAGAGAGCTGGATATAAGATATAAGTATTGCAATGATCAAGAGGACTGGGGCTGGGGTTTAAAGAATTTCTGGTTTCTATGGTGACCAAAGCAGACAGGTCGATGGTAATATGACTCCGAGGTCACCGAGCGTGACTCTCTCTCACACACACAAGCACACAAAGAGAAACACTTTAGTCATTCTTCACGGTTGTAAAAACCAGAGCACCTGCCCTCATCACACACACACACACGAAGCCCACATTTTCTGTACTTTCCCCTCCCATTTGCTCCTCAGCTTTGGGACCATCTTAAAATTCAACTCTTCCCATAGCCTGCAACAATGAACAGCTTTCAGCGAAGGTCACCCACATTATGCTCAAGTGTGTGTGTGTGTGTGTGCGTGTGTGTGTGAATGCCAGTTGTTTGTCATTCAGAGTTTCTCACAGTGGGGTTGATTTTCTTTTCTCCACAACGAGAGAGCCCCTCCCTCGTATCCAGTGCTCAAGCCATGTGGTCAACCACTCTTCCTCTTTCTGCTCCCTCCTGGTTCCCATCTTCTTGCTTTATTTCTTTGTCTCTTCTCATTCTTTGTCCCTCTTCCTCTTTCCACCATTATTATTATATACCTCTTTTTTTTAATTAATTCTCCATCTTGGTTCCTCCTTTAGTTAACATATCCTCTGTCTTTTCCCACGCCCTACACTAACAGCTCCCTACACTGTTTAAACACCAACACACACCTTTAAATTGTTTATCTTTCCTCTGCCTCGTTTTCACATGTGCTCACACGCAGCACTGGCAGCACTGCATGCGTCCGCTTCTTCTTACACGCATGCGCGCACACACACTCATATACTGCATATAGATCACACGCAAAACACAGACTTACCCAGCGTTTTCATGTAGTCATCAAAGTTGTTGCTCTCCTTGAGGTTCCATGTGCCAACGAAAGCCTCGACCATGTTTGCAGCAGTGTGTGTGGGGAATGAGGGTGAGAGACAGAGACCGTGTGAGGGTATGTGTGTGTGTGAAAGAGTGTGTGAGGCTGCAGAGGGAGGGAGCGACAGAATGAGAGAGGAGGGAGAGAAGCAGAGATGGTGTTGTGTGCACCGCAGGCTGTGCTGCGATCCTACTGGCTGGATTTATACCGGCTGTTCATGATGTCATCAGGCAGTGCGGAAAGTGCGGGGGGGGGTGATGTGCTTGTCTTTGCTGCCATGCTAATAAACCATATATGAATATAAACTTAAATTAGTATTTTGCGTTCAGTTGTTTGTCTCTGTGTAGTAACCTATAGTAATGTAGTTATATAGCAAAGTCTAGTGTACATGTAGGTTGTATTTTCTTATACTCTGTAGAAAGATTTCATGTCAGATAAATAAATAATTAAAAACTTTATCTGTGAAGAAATTGTAAGAGAGGGAGTATCACAGGGAACTACAGGACCCCAAGCTTAGAGAGTAAAAGAAAAGAGAGAGGTAGGAGGAAAGAGGAGGGGAATGTGAACAAGCCCCCACTGTCAGAGAAACAGAGAGAGAACAAAACAGATCGTGCCTGGGGGGGGGGAGGGTGATGACTGATTTCTAGGCGGGGGGCGGGTGGAGTTTAAAGTTAGAAAGAATGTCACGACAGTCCTCTGCGCCCCTCTACTCACTAATCAAGTCCTCTGTTACGTCTTTCTCTAGTTTTCCACATGGTTGTTGTGCTATTTTGACTTTTACTGACCTCAGTCTGGCCTCCCATAGCAGAAAGGGTGACCAAAAGCATACCAGTAAACACACAACACACTCACACGTGATGGCAGAGTGAGCTAAAGGTAAGGGCACTGGAAGGTGGTTGTGTTAGTACAGAAACTGTTGTTTATATTTAGGAAGACTTTAATTAATCACATGACAACTAGACTGATAAAGTTGTAGATTTTTGTCAACAAATCCTATTCAAAGACTGAAACCAACAATGAATAGATCCTGCTGACATCTGTTTACTGTTAGTTTAGCCAGTTTGAGGGCTGGGAAAGCAAAGATGTATACATATCTATGGCGGCTCTCTAGCCCTGGAAAAGCAAACCACCACTAGCACTACCCCAGATCTAGCAGATCTAGTTAGCGTTGGTCAAAAAGTTTTATATTTAGAAAAAGCCTGACACAGCTACATTGAGGTGTCTCAATGTGAATCCATTCTTGGCTGCAAATAGTGTCCAATAAATGTACTGTTTACTCATATTTGAGGTAGAAACTACAGTGCAGAGCCATAACTGAGGCTGTAAAGAGAGATGATTGAGGTTGAGAGATTATATTACCAGGCCACAGTTAGTGACAGCTGATCAAACTGCACATACAGTCCTATAAAGTGCTCATGTTTTGATAGTGTTAAACTTTCAATCAACACCTAAACATGCTTTTCAAAGATTTTTATCTCATTCTTATTTATCGTTATAGAAAAATACTTCAGATTTCAAGCATTTTTGGAGCTACTCTGTGAAGACTAGCTTTTAAAAAGACATAGTGTAACTGTGTGAACAGATTTATGTCCTGGACCTTTCTCATCTTGGTTACAACAGAAAGTACACTAAGTACACACTAAGTGTGTTTTGTCATCCTGCCAATCCAACCAGTCACCTACTTCATCCAACCGTACTACCATCACTAATAGGTATCTAGGTTTTTGTCTGTCTCTTTAGACGCCTACAATCCCTGGTAAAATCAGCCCAGAGTGGTGGATATATCTGAACATAATTATAATTTGGTGATTTTAATTGCTGCAAGTAAAAAAATACAGGATGGATGTTTTACTTGAATGTTACTAATGCGTGACAAAACGTGAGCCATTTAATGACTGACTTTGTACTTGAACACAGTTGATTTTCATAATAAACTGAATTATACTAGCATTTTTAAAAATGCACATGAAGCAGTGCATTTTGAATCTAATTTTGAAGACAAATATTTTCCTTCAATTTTAGAAATGCATGCTGTTTATCACTTCTACAGCCAATATTTTAACCCTACGTGATGATTGTAATATTAAGTGTTTATGCTTAGTCCCAGCCCAAGTGATGGAAAAATGTAGTTCAAAAGAACCTTATGATCCTTACAGACATCTGGATAACAGAAATATATGTTTACCTTGTGATTTCTGATGCTTGTTAACTGGCAGTGTACTTCTGCCCCAAGGTGGAGGGACAAAAGCACAGTTGGGCAAATTGTATTTAAGGTGGGATCATTTCAGTGTTGTACAGTTGTTCATATAAACTGTATATGCGTGGATATTGGTAAATTATGTGTCAGTGTCCTCAGGAAAATATGCTGAGATATGATCTTCACACAATGAAGATAAAAGTAAGAATTTGTGCTTTCGAACCGGATCTCCCCCATAGCCATCACAATGATGATGATTGATACTGCCTGACAAAATGAAGCAGCTGAACACAATCACGTGCTTCCTCACAGTGCTTATCTTAAAAGAATAGTTTAACCTTTTGGGAAATGCTCTTGTTAACTTTGTTGCTGAATGTTAGAAAAAAACATTAGGCTACAGTTATCAGCCATCATCAAATGGACTACTTCTTGGCAGGGTGAAATGACTTTTCAGTTGTTGTACTAAGCTAAACAAAACAGTCTAACTTAATATTTAACAGATGTGAGAACAGCATCAATATTCTCATCTAACTCTCTACAAGAAATCAAATAAACGCATTTCCCAACATGTCAAACTATTCTTTTAAAGCACACACTAACCTTAACCCTAAAATGAACCCTAACCCCCTTAGAGCCTTTTGAAGAAAGGTTAACATGTCCTTGCTTGGGCAAGCGCACACATTTATAAAGCACAATTCGTCCACCAAGCCCACATCTGTGTGTCTCTGCTTGATGAAATTCCCCTATCTGCAGATGTTCAAATGATCTCTGGAATTTGTGTAATAACAAACACACATTAAAAC
>JAUBNQ010000003.1:11146895-11162816 GCA_032353495.1 Ctenopoma kingsleyae | reverse complement strand
CACACACACACACACACACACACACACAAATTAAAAGCAGGAATAGGGGGGAAAAGTCAATAGTGAATACTGTTACATCACATCACACCATTTTACACACCCTGTTCCACTGCCCTTGTCCTCCAGTAGCCTCCATTCTGTCCCGTCTGTTACACTGTGTCTAAACTGACACGTGTGTGAGGGAACAGATCTGCGGTATGCGTGGATTTGACGTTTGACATGAACAGGTGTGAGAGAAACACATGGAAATATAGAGATGGAGAGAGAGAGAGAAAGCAGGTGAAAGGTCAAAATGATTTCACTCTGGCACAGAATACAGGCTGCGCAAATGTGTTTGCAACATGTGTGTGCTTGATTATGCAGTACTATGATATAGTGCTCTGGGATGCCCCTGTGGTCATAATTTATATTAAGTTGGATTTTCTTTGGCAGTTTCAGGTAAAAAACTCCCTGCACGTACAAACTTATTTATAACACATGCACAGAGAGAAAGCTTAGGCTGGACTGGATAAAACCACAATCCACTACTATCTGTCACGTAAACGAGCACAGGTAGTAGACTAACATTTATATTAGCAATTACATGAGCAGAGCGATATAGTTATCTCTACTGAGTTGAACTTGTCTGGTCTGTGTGGACGTAACAAAATCAATTTTACAGGCTAGACTGCTGCTGAGGTTATTGACCGAAGACGTGATTATAGTCCCTATACCATTATAGCCTGGCTTTAACTTAGAGAACATTTGCTAAGAAGACTAAATGGTATATATACTATATGTGCTTACTGTATCTGTATGTATATTAGATTAGATTTCTTTCTATATCCAAGAGCATCATTTTTCAGTTTGAGAGAATAATTTCATGATTCCATGGTCAGATTTTGTTATGCTTTACCTGAAATCCCTTCAAAATGTGCCTGCTCACGTTCAGATTACCTCAAATTGAAAAACTATGCTTTTGGATATAGAAAAAAATCTCTTCTCATATAAGTATGTGCGTGTTGGAGTGTGTGTGCAGATACATTGATCACAGAAAAGTGCAGTAAGGAATGTTAATATTTCTTTCTTAGGGCTTTTCTGTTGCTGTGTTAAAGATATAACTGAATAAACATCTGAATGTTGCCACTCCCTTCTCTAACACACACTAATTTAGTCATTGATTGAACAGCCTCTCTCTACTTTTCAGGCTTCACTTATCTGCACTCATTCTTACTTCCTTGTCCATATGGAGTTTGGGTAACAAAATAGGAATAAAAATAATAAAGATAAAAACATGAACAGAGGTGCAGAGGCGTGAACAACATCACAATTATGCATTCATCAGATTACTGCAGAATTTTAAATGTGCAACATCTATTTAGTGAGTCCGACTTAATAATTGCAATACTTAATAAGTCACCTTTCATAAAGAGTACAGAACTGTAACTAGTGCACTGTAAATCATTTTAACTTTGTTCAACTTTGCTCAACCCTGCTGCCTTGAAAATGTGAGTTAACTGAACTCAGTTATTTTAACAGCACCTAAGTAAACAGGGTCAGTAAACTTAAGATAGATTAAGTTGACTCAACAGTCACATGGACATTCATTATAGGTAGAGTAAAGAGTCAGTTCTTTATTAGACATAAAACACACTGCTGCAGCTTTAAAAACCATTTTGTAACTGATACAACAACAATATCTGATGCTGCTCCCAGAGAATTTGTCAAATTATAAGTATTTTGTTAAGATTTATAGTTTTTATTAACTTTAATGGGTTGAGTCAACTCATTTTTTTGTTAATTTTAAATTAAGACAAAAGAAGAGATTATTGCCTCCACTTAATTTCTGTATGGAGTTGATTCCACTTAAGTCCAGACACATTTTTTTATAAGTACGGCTCCACCACCCTCTGACCTCAGTTATAAACATATGGTATAACTATTGCCTTTCTGACATTTTCAACAAAACTGAGAACTCATAGCCTTGTAAAAGCAGAATCATGGCAGAGCTGCCATGCTGGATTGCATAGGATTGTACAGATGTACTTAATAAAAAGGGCAAGTGAGTGTATTAACCCCCTTTATAAAAGATAAGCCTAATTAGACAGTAGTACCATTTACTGTGATAGCAGTTGCTGTCTGCAGTGCAGTGTTTGAGTGTGTTTGGTGTTATCTCTGCAGATGTGCCTAAAATATCATACCTTGATTCTTTCCATAAATCCACTGGTGATCCAGCAACAGGCTTAAAAAAGAGGAAAAGCAGATGGATAAAGTTATTTGAGGACACCGCACTGAGTCAGATTTCCCTCCCTCTTCTTTGGAATTTCTGTGCACAGAAAGATTTCAGAATGAAATTTCAGATCACTGCTCATCAGTCAGCTTGATCTTAAAACGTAAATCTATGATGTAAATACAACATGACTTATGCTTATCTAGCAGATTAGTTCTTCCAAGGAACCCGTGGGCCCTTTCATGAATTTTCATGCCAGAACATCTCCCTAGCTGTAGGCATACAATATATGTGTATGTACCTCCTCTGCTGGTCAGACACTGGAAGTGCACCATTAGTATATTTGCCTTTGTTCTTCAAATGTGTCTTAACTAATTGGTTAACTAATTAGGATGTGTAGATATTGTGATAACTACATAAATGCAATGAACAGTATGTTGTCATCTAAAATCATTATCAATCATATCATATCAATAACAAATCACATTTTATTTTTTAGAAAACAAGCTTTGTTTATGCGATATGTTGTGTAGTCTATATACTAAACTCTCGTTCATGACATGACATGAACTGTCTATACGCTCTGACAAAAATCTCTGGATGAAATTTAAACCAGTTTTGACCAACCAAGGATTTTGGTTCATTTGCCAGTTGTGAGCAAGATGCTGCAGCTATAAAATCAACACCACCACTTGACAGAATATTAACTTCATAACATAATTTTACCCCAGAACAGAATTAAGGCTATATTACAACCAAGTATTTGCCAACTTCTGCAAAATTACAAAACAACCAACTTCCCACCACATAAACCAATGAATGAATAGCATTCGTGTGCAGTATATAAACATTCAACAAATAGTTCATAACACACTATATAGTTGTAAGCAGATATAAGTGTATATTAATGTATTTATTAACTACTTATGTAGCCATCCATAGGCTAGTCTGTAACAGATAATAGGACAATAGAGTAAAACATAGTTCCATCCATCCAGCCATTATCCAAACCATGAGACTATGGTAACTGCTTAAGGAGTGCTGAAGCCTATCCCATGTCATTGTGGGGCAGAATGTGGGGTACACCCTAGAGAGGTCGCCAGCCTATCACAGGGCTGAAAATACAGAGACAGACGACCACATTTACCATTTAACTGCATGTCTCTGGATGGTGGAAGGAAGCAGAGTACTAGGAGAAAACCCACACAGATTCAGGGAGAACATGCAAACTCCACACAGAAAGGCACCCAGGCAACCTGTGGACACGACCGGTCCTTCTTCCTGTGAGGAGACAGTGCTAACCACCACTATGTGGCCAGTAAAACACAGTTGTAATTATCTGAATGTCCACATATGACTGAATAGTTGACAAATAGATTATCCTGCACACATAAAATGTCCTTATAGCTGCGTAACTCTACAGTGAAGTTTATAAAATATTCATATAGTGCCAAATACCAAAAAGATTTGAAATGTTACCTAACAAACATTAATTCACCAAGTGCTCTAGTTTATTTCAACACAATGTTAAAAGGAGAAAGAACAGGACTCCATGCACTGATAACTCCAGCTAAGGACATTTGTTTCATGTCATCTCCATGTCTTTCCCCCATCTCCACACTATCACTCTAAAGGCGTATATGATTTGCTAAGAAAATAATGAAGTAAAAACACTGCAAATAAGGGAAACGTATGGTAAATAAGAAATAAATTAATATGAAATAACAACTGTCAGGGCTTCAGATTCCATTTAGAGAAAACACACACTGTTTAGTTTCAGGAATGAGTCCAGGATAAGGAGCCGGAATCAGAGTTGTTGCTTCTTGATCCAATATTAACGGTATCCTTAGAGACAGAACCATGGGGGGCAGTGTATTAAAAGATCAACTGGACACTGCATTTGTTTCAGTGTTTGTGTTTCTCTGTGTGCAGAATAGCTTCAGATTCCATCAGCGAAACTATGGTAACTGTTTCTGAGACTGGCAGTTCCTCCCCCCACTCTGTCAGTGTGATTTTTCACCACAACTTACTTCCAGTCAATGCAATATAAAAGGTTTTGTGTGAGCCTTCAGGGTTTTATTTCAGTTTCACTATATTCCAAGTTGCAAGCGTTGCAACAAGCGTTGACAACACAGAAGTGAAGTCCTGCCTTCTGTATTAAATATGTTGTTTTTAATGAGTTGAGGAGCAGTTTACTTTACACAAATACATGCAAATAATAGGCTGTGTTCTGGGTTTTTAACTTTTCTTAAAGTGTACCTTTATTTATAGTGACAATAGAGAACTATCAGGAAATAATGAGAGCGAAATGGTTGATGAAATGCGACTATGTGGTCAGCGAAGTGTTTCAAAACGTCTGGGCTTGTTACAACTTAAAATGAAGCAACATCTACTTGCAACCGTCTAACAGTTACATCCAGCTGAACCAGGACTTTTATTTGACTGTACATTTTATTAATGATTTAGTATTTGTGTCCTGATTAAAAAGTAAGACTTCATAGGCTTTTTAGTTGGAGGACATGCATACATCTAACCAAAGAGTAAATAAGCAGAAAACACAATGTTAAACAAATTTATAAAAATGTATATATCAGATGCTTAGGCTAAGGACTTTTTCTAAATTTCTAAAATTCTAGATTTGGGCCTGGTTTTTCATTCAAACAGGACTGTTCATCAACTAATATAGCTCAACTGGTTTAATGGACACACAGGGATTGTAATCATTGGGGTTTTTTTTATTAGGCCTTCATGGATTACACGCTACAGGCTCTGGTCTCATACTTTGCAAACTGTTTCATCAGTAATCCTAACTGTGATCCACTAATGTTTTTTGGCGCAGTCTTTCAAGTTCAAGCACTATCAAACTGATCTTACCTTTGTGTTTGTACCAGCTGCACAAATTGTAGTCTACAAAAATAAGAACCACTTTACTCAACTAGGACAAAACCATCAAGATCAAACTTGTGTGAAGAAGAGTCCAACAACTGAATGAAAGACATGTTCATGCATGATCTTTTTAATATTGTTTTTTTTTTTTCAACCATTATATACTCTATCTCAGTTACACAGTTGCATAAGTGGATTCTGCACAAAGCTGAGATGCCCTCTAGTTTTTGTTGGGTCACTTGTTCTCATCTTGTCAAGAGTCATTTTAATGTTAGTCTATATTTTATGCATGTTGTAATTACACCAGCTTAATATTGTTTCGAGCTTTAAATGTGACACACAGCATGTGTGTGTGACACAGGCATAGTTTAATAAAAGGTGTATAAAGCTGTACCAAATAAACAAATAACCTTACAGCTACAGGTGTTTATTATGTACACGCAGCAACCTTAATGCAGAGGTGTCGTTTACCTCATCTCACTTCTCTGAAAACTTTCTCCAGAAACTCGCTTTCACCCAAACTCTCGTCTCATCAGTGTCAATCGCTGCACAATGAAGTCCAACTCTTCCGGTCTGGTCGTTCAAAATAAAACCTCATTGCTCACCGTCGATCTACTAGTTTAAAGTAGGTCGATAATTGAAAGTCGGCATATTAGACTGTTAAAATAGATGGTTTCATAAAAAACGTATTCTGCTCGGTAGATATGCGTCCAAAGAAATGTCCGTCAAGTGACTTTATTGTATATAAAATCACTCAGCTTCCGGTCTCTCTCTTTCCCTGTCCGCTACACTTGACGTGTATCCATGGCAACAAGTACAGCTACACCAGGTCCGGTCCACTCGCAGCGCATCCCGCAGCATTTACTAGAAGCTGACAGACAACGGTATGACAGCAGCAACTTACAGAGAAATTAAACAAATTAAAAAATAAGTGTCACTGTGAGTGTGTTTTTTGGGAAAGACATGACACATCCACAGAGGGCCCGGTATGGATGCGAAGCGGCGCGTAACGCTAAATGCAGAATGGCAGGTGAGTCAATGGTCTGATTGAACGGATCTAAACCTAATTAAATTTAGCTTAAAACTTTATACGGTACTGAATGTTATACTCAAAAAACTGTGCTACACGTAACAGTCCACATGCAAACTGGAAACTAGACTAGACCTATGCATTAATTGGACAACATACAAACTGAGAAAGTGACCCCATCTGAGCTGTGAAAAATGTAAGGAAGCCTATTATAATTACGTTATTATTTAGTGTCTTTTTTATGTGCTGAGAGAATCATGTTGTATATTTAATAAATCACCTTACTACCTTAAGATGACAACAGTCAGGGCCTATTCAGCTTTAACTTTTATTCGTCTTCTGCCAAGACTCTTATTCTCACACTCTCTGACATATTCATATTATTTCACATTATGTGAGGGTACAATTAGTTTTTCATATAAAGTCAATATTATGTATTTAAGTGTCATAGATGACCTGAAATTAGAATCTATCTGACACTCCACACATACATACACAAAAACCCTTCAGGGTCCCAAGAAAAGGCTGATTCAGTTTAGTACATAAAGTTTAGTTCAGTACATAAAGGTTTTCTGTGTCCATTATGAAAAAGCTTTTATGTGTATGTGCTGTTTCTCACACTCAAGGGGGGCAATGGTGTCTTGTTAAAAGGAGACCCTGGTCAGGATCTTGTGTTTCTGTCTGTTGTTGTATAGATACAAAACAACGTTATCCACTGAGCAGACCGATAATGTCTCTCCGTCTCCCCCAGAGCCAGAAAGTGAAACGTCAAAGATGCTCTGTGTCTCTAATGCTTCATTAATCATGCAGATTCAGCTGAGCCCTAACCAGGTCAAGCAAGCTTTTGTTTTGATGTGTGTGTGCGGGTTTGCATGACTTAAGGAAGCCTAAATTATTCAGCCGGTGGGGCAAGGTGCTTGAGGAATCTCAAATGGCCCTTGCACTCCATGTGATGGAAAACACTCAAATCTGATCAGCCGGATTTGTTTTCACATGCACGCGCTCACACAGGATGAGGAACTGGTGTTGTATTACTTATGAGTTTTCCTTTGTATACAAGTCTAGAAGAAACCCACCAATTAGTGCTGAGTACACTTTCAATTATACAACTCTTGCTTTCTTACTCCCCCCCCATCCTCCTTTCTTTCTGCTTCAGCTCCTCCTGACTCCATGCTGAAGGGTTCTGGTGAGGGACCCCAACCCTGCCCCATTCATCTTCGCCCTACAGGACAGGTCCACAGGTCCCACTTTCCACCTCCTCCTCACGTCTCTCTCTTTCATACGCGCCATGCAGAGGAGAGCGCAGAGCGGCCCCATTTGATGACCATTGTCCGTCCCTGTGGTCAGAGTACACTACGAAAGGTGAATTTACATCCCCAATTCCAAAAACACTGATTTTACATGCTGGATGCTGGATCTCATTTTCAAGAAGCCAAATGAATATCATGTTCTTTTCTAGAAATGACCAGTACACTTCAGTGAAAAGAGAAGTGTCATGATGGATACTAGGAAAAGAATATCATGTCTTAAGCATAATTTTGACTCTGTGTTAGGTAACAGTGCTGTTGAACCGCAGGGGTGTGGTGTCCTTCGAGCAGTTGCTGCTGGATATCTCAGAGGCGCTGGGGTTTCCTCGCTGGCACAGAGCCAGAGTCACACGCCTGTACACGACCCACGCACGAGAGGTGAGGCTCGACCATTAACCTGCAAGAGAGCCCTGAGGGAAAAATGAACCCCGTTAACTAACCTTACATCCTCTGTAATATGTTGGGGTTTTTTTCAAGCTGGAGTCGTTAGCCACAGGTTTGCTGTGATGTGGGAGAAATATGAAGCGCACAAGATTTTGACACATGCCCCTTCTTAGGATTTTGAATTGTTATGTCATATATTGCTTAAATTACACTGTCAAAAATATAGAAACAATTCCAATATTTCACAACAATTTCTGGCTCAGCAGCTAGTCTCTTCCTCTCTACTTAATACAGTTTGCCTCGCATATTTAGAAGAGCAAGCCAACTTAAAGTTAAGGCCTCCACATCCTACAAAAGTGACAAAAAAGTTGTTGACCTCTCTTGAAAAGCTGTTTGCTTCAGATTTGTACATATACATAAAAAGAGACATTTTGCTTTTACTCTATGCTCATCAGAAGATGTTTGTTTCTTATTTTATTTTTATAGGTGAAGGGTGTGTGTGATTTCTTCAGAGGCGAGGTGGCCTTCCTGGCGCTGGGTAAGGCTCGTCCAGAGCTGAGCAGTGTGCAGGAGGCACTGGAGGAACTGTTTCCTGATTATTCTCATTACCGGGCTGATGCACTACGGGCCTGGGAGAAGAAACTTCGTCCAACACCAGATAAAGCAGCTAAAGCCGACAGTGGCTACAGTGAGGGGACAGACAGCAGCGAGACAAACCAACAGACACACAAGGACACAAATACACATGTGAAAAAACAAACACACACACATCACCATATAGACACACAAAAGCTGGAAACTTATAACCCAGATGAGAAGAAGTATCATAAAAAGAAAGTTTGTAGAAAACTTGCTCACCTTCCCAACCACTTGCAGAGACTGCATGTGAAGGGTGGGGTCAGGGAGCGACAGCCTTCTGTCATTGGTCCATTTAAACATGAAGATGGTTTTAGAGAAACAGACATACCCTCTCCTACACTGTGTGAAAGCTGCTTAGCAAGAAGAGTTAAACAACAGGATCCAGAATGGATCAATCCATTATCAGGGAGGGCCCCACTTCCACCTGTGCCGAGGAAGCAAAAAAGAACTTCTCCTTCAGAGCAGGAGGTGAGAAAGCTGGATGTTCCTCTCAGCCCTCCACCTCCTCAGTCAATCAGCACAGATGAAGAGAAGACTATTGCACAGTTACAACTTTTAAATCAAGCTGTGGGTCCTGTACAGAAAGACACACAGCAGAGGACAACCTTAGAGCTTCCCTCAGAAGGCAGCAATATCACGCTGTCAGATATTGAGGGATACTATGAAATAGGACGTGTGATTGGAGATGGTAACTTTGCAGTGGTGCGAGAGTGTCACCGTCGTGACAGCAGAGAAATCTTTGCCATGAAGATAGTCGAACGCTCCAAACTGATTGGTCGAGAGCACATGATGCAGAACGAGCTGAGCCTTCTGGGTAGCCTGTGTCACCCTCACATAGTGCAGCTCTTTGCACACCACCACACACACACTCACTCTTACCTGGTGATGGAGCTGGTGAGCGGGGGGGATCTGTTTGAGGCCATCAATGAGAGAAGCAAGTTTTCAGAGGCGGAGGCGGGACTCATGGTGTCGGATGTGAGTGACGCACTGAATTACATCCACTGCAAGAGCATCGTCCACCGAGACATCAAACCTGAAAACCTGCTGGTGAGTTTGAATAGAATTTGATCACAGCTCAAACAATTTAATGATCACTCATTACTGACACAGAAAACAAAGTTATATAGTCATACTTACCAGAGAGGTTTGGACATGATCATAATGTTTAGACATTTTATTGTGAAATTTTATGTGCTCACAGAATCATTGAATAAACTGACATAAGTTAGGTGACAACAGCCTCTGCCATGACTCTTGTTCCCTACACTGTGCTACTTTCATGTTATTTAATTTAATGTGAGGGTACTATTATTTGTTTTTTAAGTCAGTTTTGTGCATGGAAATATCAGTAACACAAGTTTCTCGCTGTATCTGTGTGGCAACTATGTGGATGCCCTTTGAGCTTTACTTTTTAAAGTATAATGTTAATTCTGCCTCCGTGCTTGACTGTTTCTGTCTGCATCTTGTTTTTCTTGTTCTCTCTCAGATAGAGCGAGTGGCTGCTGGTGTCTGTAGGCTGAAGCTGGGAGACTTCGGTCTTGCCATGATTGTGACTGAACCAGTCTTCACTATATGTGGCACACCCACATATGTAGCCCCAGAGATTCTCTGTGAGACAGGTTAGTGCTATCACTCTATCACTATTTTAGTTTCCCTTTTGCATTTCTTACTGTCATAAAATACAGGTGTTTCTTATTCTAAAAACTCCTTCACACCACCAGGTTATGGTGTAGCGGTGGATGTATGGGCTCTGGGTGTTATTCTCTATATCCTGCTGTGTGGCTTCCCCCCATTTCGTAGTCACGATCGGGACCAGGAAGAGCTGTTCCAGCTAATAAAACAGGGACAACTCCACTTCCTGTCCCTGTACTGGGACCCCATCTCAGAGGGTGAGACATAAATTGTATTGTGACACTAATGTTGATACACACATAAATGGGGAATCTGTTTGTGTACTATTTTCTTTATGTGTGTTTGAGAGCAGAAGCCAGAGGCCTTGTCAGAGCTCTGCTTCAGCCAGATCCCACCGTGAGACTGACGGCAGAGCAAACCCTGCTGCATCCCTGGGTGAAGGCTATGGCTTCAATGTGCAGGCAGAGGGCGCTCACAGACAAAACTCAGAGGAGCACACCAGACACTGAAGCAGAACCAGTGAGAGTTCAGAGAAAAGCACAGACCAATGCAGCGGAAACAATGGCAGACAAAAGACCAGTGCACGCCAGCAGCGGCAGAGAAATCACACTCAACGAGCTCAGCCGAACTGACACACAAACTACGATGGTTACAGGAAGGGGACAAGAGGAGGGCAAACCACCACAACAATCAAAAGAGAAAAGTACAATCCACACCATTTCTCCACAGATCAAAGTGCACACACCATCAGAGGCCACACCTGTTCAGCAGAAACCCCAGTGCACCTCTACAGACTCTGACTTACCCAGTATGGAGCCCAGCAGGCGAGAAGTACAGCAACCAGGTCCCAAGCTGTCACACACAGACTCAAACAGCCCAAGCAATGAACTCATTCAGAAGCAAAACTGAAACAAAACAGCCAAGAGCAGTCACCTACAGATTCACAAACCTCAACCAACACAGCATCACAAACCACAGCAGGTCATTCAACTCCACACCAACCATTATCCAACACAGCAACTTTTTCATTTCACTCTTTACCAGCAGAACTTACCCTGCTACAGCTACCACCCAAAACCACAAGGCCAAAAATAATGGTCGAGTTGAAAATGAACCCTGCCATCACCTACCAACCTACATCTCCCGTTTAACCATGTGATTAGATCAGAGTCATCACTTTCATTGTCAGGGACAATACTACTGATTTCTAAGCAGCAGAACCCTTAACCTGACCTACACATGATGTGATTTACTCTTAGGATTGAATAGTGCCTGATGGACTAGACAAATGGACTAGACAAATATCATAAATGTGTCTAATCCATTTATCCTGCAGTCCATAAATTAATCATGAGATGCTGTATAACATATTATGATGCACGCACATTTTCATCTAGGACTGTAAGAGGAGGAAGAGCTGGGAAGTGAAGCACTGAAACACTGTTCAGTTTAAAGAAACAGAGTTGATAAACACGGCTCTATAAGCATTTAAACACATTTTCAGTTTGTCATTGGTGTTGTGGGATATTAATGAAAATATTTTTAAGTGTGTATATTTGGTTGTCCTGTATTCATGCAAACCATATTTAACTTGAGGATGTGTTATGTAATCATGTGTCATTCCAAGTGGTAGTTATTTGATCGCTTGCATGCTGACACTTATCCATCCTCCTTTTATATTCAGTCAGTTCCTAGAAGGCTGCCTTAAGATCAACTACCTAGAAACATTTGTTTACTACGTTCATAATCTAAAAATACCTGTACTAAGAACTTTTTACCTTAGTCATAATAAAAGTTTACCATGTTTACTGCATTTATGTGTGCTGTGTTTATTTATAATAATAAATAATATATATATTATGTTCCTGGCCCATAACATGCTGCTTTCTGAAAATAACAGTCAAGTGTAAAACTGTAACTATGTGATGACAAGCACCCAGCAAATTAGCAATCTGTGGAAAAACTGGACACAGTAATGTGTGGTAAAGGTCCAGTGGTCCAGTCGGTAAAAATGTGAGTAGCACAGCTTTCAGTAAACAGTGTGTGACTAGATTCAGCAACTGGATAAACTGTTGCATAGCTGCGGCTGGTATGGTATGGCTCCCTTTCCATTCCACACAGACCAAATAAGGCATATCTGTCTGTCCATTGGGAGTGGTTAGTTTCGTCCCTCCCAACAGCAAACAGCTGACACTTTGACATCCTGTCCCCACCTACCCCAAAAATTGCACACACACTTAAATGCAACCCCCTATCTTCTACATAAAAGCACCCCTCTGTCCCTGAGGCTGCAAAGTCACAAATCTGGGGCACTGAAGAGATGAAAAGCTTATAAATGCTTCTGACCTAGTAGAACAGGCCAAGATCACTTAAAGCTTTCTTCAGTCACCTTGTTTATCTGGTTTAGTCATTTATGCATCTTTAAGACAACAAACACAGGGTCTCTTACAACCAGTTGAACCACTCTGGATTATTGCTTCCATGGGGACATAAACACACTCCCAGCATACCTGAGCAGCAGAGGATAAGATAGATAAGATACAACTTTATTCATCCTGGAGGAAATTTCTGTCCCAGTATGCTCGTGTAAAAGTAGTACAGATAAGAAAGATATTAGATAAAACAGTGTATTTTTGTTACAAAGTTTTATGTAGAGCTGTCACACAGCGGTGACTCTTTTGTGCAGGTGTTAAAATGTGTGGCTCTAAACCTTGTGAATGTATAAAGGATGTGTTCTCTGGTGGCGTGGCCTAAATTTGTCGCATATCAGGTCGTGGGGACGTTTCAAGTCCTGCCATACACTGACCCGCAGGTGCTCACTACGCATGCGCCTTTAAAAACTCTTTAAATACCCCAAGTCATCTGCCACAACAAAACATTCCGCTGTCAGCCAATTCACGGCTCTGTAGAACTACTCAGTGGCACATACAGGCCGTGACGGATACACGCAAAATATTTACCTTTGAAAACGCAACTCCTCTTTTATTAGCCACGATCGAGAACCTGCCTGGGTAATAACGAGTGTGACCCGGAGTCGTAAAGGCTGTGCAGGGCGAAGTCGGGGGAGACGGACAGGAAAAAAAAAAAACAAAGATGGCTGTGTAGCTAGAGAGACGAGTCCCAGCAGAACTGTGACGACCCGCGGCTTTAATCACCGACAGGTCCCGTGAGCCCCGTGGACAGTTAACAGCTAGACGGTACCGGAGCAGGGACGTTAGACAAGTGGCGGAGCAGGGCCGCTGGGCTGGTGCACATCGTTGTAATCGGCTGTCACTGCGAATATAACGGCGTCGAGAGCACAACAACAGCTGAGAGACGGCAGAGTTGTTTTTGTTCTGCCTGGGCAAAAGGAAAGGACTGCTGTGTTTTTGTCAACGCAGCTAGCCGCATAGTCCGCTAGCCTCACTGTAAGTCAACTGACTAGTCAACATTTAATTTAGTTATAATTACATTTTTCACATGATCTCGTTATTAAACAACCAGTGGCTTGTTAAAAACCAAGTTCGTAAGTGTAGGGTGGCATTAATCATAAGTTAGCCTGCATTCCTCTCTGACAGACTGCCGTCTTAGCGTTAGCCTAGCTAACGTTAGCTAGCTGTCAGCTGACCGTTAGCTAGCTCTGAGCTAACCTGCTAATATTTCGGGCTCAGCCTGGTCGCGGCAGGTACAATCTCAGACATTTTCACACAGTCATCGCCATGTCTTCACTGGAAGACAGAGACGTGGGCGTTGCGGCCGCCCCTGGCTCCTCCTCGGCCGGCCTAGGGGTCGGAGCCGTGGGGGCAGCGGCGGAGGCTGTCGCCGGGGTCGCAGCCATGCAGGAGGAGGTCGGGATACGGCGAGAAGGGCCCGAGCCTGACCAAGACGAACCACCCAAGAAGAGGGTGAAAATACCAGAGGGAGAGTCAGGAAAGCTGGAGGAGAGACTGTACTCAGTGCTGTGCTGTACCGTGTGCCTAGACTTGCCCAAGGCGTCTGTATATCAGGTAAACGTGGTGTCAATCACAAACCTTCCCCTCATAACCCCCTAAACCTACAGTCAAACAGCAGCAAACCAGCTGGAGCTCATTCTAGAAATTCTCCATGTGTCCCAACCCCCAGTGTCGACCTGTTGAATGTGGTGGCAAGCTTTTTTTTGTGATACTAGAGCCAACACAGGCCCAAGTATCTACACTACAAATTGAGGCATGTGGCTGAGAGACCAGACACACCCAGGGCTGGTGCTGCTCAGCTGTGCTGCCTGAAGTTTGTGACATTATACTGTGAATTGTTCCCAAATAGCCCCCAGCAAAGTCCCCAGCCCCCACACCCTGAACTCAAACATCCAGAATTTTTAACATACATTTCCACTTCAAACCACCCACAATATAGCACTTTATGACCTCCAACTACTTTAATGTCAAGTGAACACATTTATAATCAATCATTGCTGAGTGAAGGTTAAACATTAAAAGGCCCTGCTGGGTCACGCAACACTCTCATTTTAAATAGTTGAGAGTTATTAACTTGACGACATTTCTATACACAATGTTCTACCATAACATAAGCACATATATACATACATTAAAAATTAAATAAGTATAACCAGAAAATATCTTTAGGCCTGTAAATGTAGACGTCACACAGAATTTCTACATTGTTCATGGAAGTACACAAACTAAAATCTCTCTATTAATGTACTTCTTAAATTGTAATCTTGCTGTTGTCAGTCTGTTGATGATGTTTGGGTTCTTTAGCCCAAACATTATTATAAGCTGCCTGAAATTAAAATTATGTTTAATTGAAATAAAGTTACAGTCCCAGATTGGTCCCTATTTGTCCATATTTACTCCAAATATCTAAATTTTAAGAAACTTTGTCTTAAAATGTACCACTAGTTAGTAAACAAACTAGTTCCTTTTAGTTTGCACGATTCAAATATTTTCCCTTTTCACTTTAGCTTTTCACATTTAACAACCTCAGTAATCTTCCTCATATTATTTCTTTATTCACTTGTTAAACTTTTCTCTGCCACAGTGTACCAACGGACATCTGATGTGTGCAGGCTGTTTTATCCACCTCTTGGCTGATTCTCGTCTCAAGGAGGAACAGGCCACGTGTCCCAACTGCAGGTACACACCAAAGTCCAGTGAAGACACGGCATTTCCTGAGCAGAGCACATAGAAAATCAGACTAGTGTAATCAGAAGTAGCTTGTTACTGATTGATGATGTGTTTTCTAGTTCAGTAGTATGGAAATTATCACCAGCAAATGACAAAATAATAACTTTTCCCTTGCCCAGACAGCTTCATATGGTTTTTTATTGTTCACAAACTTGTATGAGCATACTGTACATACCACGAATATTATATATATTCCACTGCACTGGGGTATAATTCATGGTTTTCTGTGTTTGTGTAGGTGTGAGATCAGCAAGAACTTGTGCTGCAGGAACCTTGCTGTAGAGAAGGCTGTCAGTGAGCTGCCGACAGAATGTACCTTCTGCCTAAAACAGTTCCCCCGCTCCAGCTTAGAGAGACACCAGAAAGAAGAGTGCCAAGACAGGTATACACCATACACACACTACAGACACACTCAAATGCACAAAAACACTTATTTGCACAATATGAAATTCACCATACTTATTACTGAAAGTGAGAAAAGTATCTCAAACATTAGCTCCATGCACAAATGTTGCTACAGCTACAAACACATTAATCTAGTGAGTTCAGACTCTTGTCAGTAGAACCTGTGCTCATATATAACGCGCACACACAAACACACACACACACACACCATTGAATCAACCGTTATGATTGAGAGTATGTGTGTTATACTTAGGCCACTAGAATTTG
>JAUBNQ010000003.1:11122971-11133292 GCA_032353495.1 Ctenopoma kingsleyae | reverse complement strand
TTTAACCAAACAGACCAGCTCCATGTTTAATTCACTGTAGCTGACCCTGAACTCAGACCTCACACAGGGAAGCGCAGAGAAAGGAAATGCTACATCTCCTTTAATCATGACAAAGAAAAAAAAAGTAATAAAAAAGAGAAAGCCTGCATTTGAGCTATGAATCTAGAGCAATAAAAGAAAAATGGGAACATGGCATAAGAAGACCAAAAGGGAGTTGGGTGCTAGGGAGCAGATGCACTACAGAGAGAACAAGATGAATGGCAAGTGAGGGAAGCAGGGGATGAAAAGAGATGAGGAAACAGTCTGCAGGGACTTTAAAGGTGAAGGAAGGCGATGGAGGAAGAGAGAATGGAGGAATTAGTGATAGGGAGGCTTGCAGCACAGTCTGTCTCTGGGCTTTTCAGCCGATGGCCGTGAAGAGGGGATTTGAGTGGAGCTACCAGTTTTTGAGCTGAGCGCTGCAGAAGCGGCCAGCCGCCCGGGGAGAAGGTGTGACACGATCATTAGCGCGTGACGGATGGTGGCGGGAGGCAGGGAGCGCCAGTACCCGCTACATCATCATCCATCTGCTGTTCTCCCTCAAGCCTCCAGCCTCGGAGCCACTTACTCACCAGGACACCTTTCTTCTCCAGCCAGAAGCTGCCTGGCTCATCTACATTGACACACAGGCGGGCCAGTGGGAAAATATCCAAACGCTACATTAGATGGCCATTGTCAGCTGAAGCAAGTTATATTAAGTCTTTAAGCCCAGTAGAATCCTGTTTGTAATTAAGACCACTGAAAAATCTATCTTTGAATACCAGGGCAGTAATTATCAGTGGTGTTGTTTGTTTAGTACAGAGGTCTACCATGAACCTTGTGTGTTTAGGTGTATTATCCTCTCCTCCACAATTGTAGACATTTGTCTGTACACTTTCTCATCTCTGAGGACATTCTGCTCTGCTTTACTTGCTTTTACTTTTTGATTCCTCCCTTCCATCGCAAGGCAACCTAAAAAAAAAACTAGAAAACATCATTGCCTGTGGTCACAGAAATGACTTTGTGTTTTGTCTCAAAGGTTGCAGATGAATTTAGAAAGGAATTTTACATTTTCTCTCCCTCAGCTCGAAGCTCATTAGGAAATGATTCAGCAAGAGACCAAACCGGAGAGAGCAGGTCTCTCTAGTTTAAAATAATAATTGAGAATTTTGAGGCAAACTCTGAGCCTTCAGTGCTTTGTTTATCCATAATGCGCATGGGCTCTGCCCCAATCCTCTAATTGGGTTGCTTTTGTTTTCCTTCTCACATTATATTAAGTATTTTATACAATTTTTGCTCTATATAAAAGTCACATCCTGTGTGTACATCTTTTACATTAACAGCTGAATTCTTTCTTTCCTAAGCAGTTCTCCTTGCTGCAATATATTCAGGTAAAAAAAAAAACAGGACGTGAGTGACTTCACCCTCCACTTTAAGTTATGCAAAGAACAGAAAGTAGGTGACATATGTCAAATTTGGGTTACGTTGTCATTTGAGTCATCAGCACCTGGGCAGCCACAACAGCTTTAATACCAAAGTGACTTGTGGGTGCGACAGCTGTGCTGAGATGAAGGGAAATTACCTGTATGCATACAACACAGTGCGAAGTGGTGGTCTTAAAGGGCTACTTCACACAGAACTGCGCTTTGTAGCTCACTCTCAAACTGATGGCATCTTGACTGTGCCGCAGCGCTGACACGTTTAAACGGAAGATGCGGTAACCAGGCGAAAACAAACAGGTGTCATCTTCATGCACAACTTTATGGCATCCTGTTGACCCACATAACGGGACGGGGCGATAACGATGCTCAATCGGGCATGTGCGATCTACTTTTGGGATGGGACTTTCTCGATCTCGGATGATAGAGAGCCGGCGGGAGCCGTATCTGGGAGCGCATGTGTGTGTGTCGCATTACCGTGACCCATGCTAAGCTGACAGACCCGGCTATTTTTACCGCTGGGCAGGGAGTGGACCTCCTGCCCCGGGACTCCACCGTGTCCCGGAACAGGAGGTGTGTCAGCGGCATGTAGAGAGGGAACGACAGATACGCGACAGGAGCAACTGCAAATAAAAAGATAATTTAGTATAACACACACACACACACACACACTGTCGAACAGGCAACTTAAATTTCTTTTAAACTAATTTTTCTTCACATAACCAGATATATAGCTAAAGACAGTAGCAGCGGCAGCAGCTCCAAAAACCGGTTAACAATCAGACAGAGCTCTTCATCCAGGTGACAATAAACATTTAAAGGTAACAAGTATTTAGTGGCAGTAAGACCGCTGTCATTCATTCAGCGCTGTTGCTAACGTCGCTGACCCGGTAGCTGCGCTCCGGGGTGCAGTTAACGTTAGCTTTCAGACCCCCCCCCCCCCCGGGCTTCGCTGTTTTCACGGTGGAGGTCTTGGCTAAATTGTTCAACATCTCCTAATCTGGTGTGCTCGTTCATCACCGTAACCCGTGATCTAGTGTGTGATTAATATCGCAAAAGTACTAGCAAGAAATACCGGCGATGACAAAAGAGCGTGGAGAGACAGCGAGCAGCGTCGATGTCAACCAGCGGAGTGACCGTTAACCGAGCTAATCGAGGTCCAACTGTCGCCGCGGTGAGCGTCCGTTGTCTTACCGTTAGCTGATGTCTGCCTCCCTCCGTGGGCTTCTGTCGACGTAGTCTACCGAGCGAGGGACTGCTGTACACCCAGCGTCTGTTGACTGTGAGGTCCGTCGCTCCTCCTCCGCCTTTTGCCTGTCTCTGGAGCAGGAGGAGCGGGGGGGGGAGGAAGAGAGGGGAGGGCAGCTCTGAACCCTGAGCCACGCGCCCACACACACGCGAGGAATGCACGAGAGCCAGCCCTCCACCAGCCCACTCACCTCCATCTCTGTCCCTGTCTCTCGCTCTCGTACTGTCTGTCTCTCTTTGTCCTCCATCTCACTTCGGCTCGTTTCCCTCTACCGCTGCAGTTACTGCAATAACTAGCTTCAACACGTGCGAGGACGCCACACGAAATTCTCTTCATAGCTTTTATCAGAACTAAAAATATATAAAAATATTCCCCCTTTGACAGTTTACTTACAGGGCATATTTGAGGGACTATAGTAGTAGTAGTAGTAGAGTAGTGTATCAAGTAATGGGACAACAGGAGAACAGAAAAGACCCCTTTTTCAGGAGCAATGTCTGGTAAATGTGTGGTATTTCTTTATTGTATTCAATATCTCATGGCTCATGGCTTGTAATGATGCAGCACATATTGCCTACTACTTTATCATCACTGGCAATAACTAGCAAACAAATGACAAATGTCTCTTTTATTCTGGGTTGGTCATTGCCGTGAGTCCACCTTAGGTTAATATGGAGTAATATGGTATGCTTGCTGAATGTAGAAATACTCTCTTACATGCTTTACAAATAAACTGCTCATCACTGTACAACTCCAAGCCAGTTAAACATCAGGACGATTAATCTGGCACAAGTGATCAGTTTCACCTGATCTGTTGCAAATGAAAGTGACCACATGTGCAATGGAGAGGTAAAAGCAAGACAACACACAAAACAGAAACATTTTGCATTTGGTTCACACAGGAAAATGCTCTTTCCTCAGCCTCACTGACTAACCAGGTTACACAGGTTACTCCAAAATGGTTTGTTGTGTCTCCCAGCACAGTTTCAAGAGCATGGAGGAGATACCAGGAGACTGCCCATCACACCAGGAGAGCTGGAAAGGGGCGTAGAAGAGCAACAACCCAGGAAGAGGACCAGTATCTGCTTCTTTGTGCAAGGAGGAACAACAAGAACAGTGTGAGAGCCCTACAAAATGACCTCCAGCAAAATGATCTCCAACAGAATCAGTGAGGGTGGCATGAGAGCCCGATGTCCTCTAGTACGACCTGTGCTCCAGCCCAGCACCGTGCAGCGTGATTTGCATTCTCCAGAGAACACCAGAATTGGCAGGTTCACCACTGGCATGCTGTTCTATTCACACACGAGCACACGCGACAGGCGTGAAACAGTCCAGGAACACTCTGGTGAACATTATGCTGCCTGTAACATCACTGAGCTTGATCTGGTGATGGTCTGGTTAGACATATCGTTGGAGGGCCTTGAAGATCTCTGTGTCGTAGCAAATGGTCCCCTGACTGCTGTAAGGTTCCAGGATGAAATCCTCAGAGTAACTGTGAGACCTTACAGTGGACTCTGCGTTTCTCATGGACAAGACCAATATCTGGCCTCATGTGAGTGTGTAGGCAGTTCCTAGATGACAAAGACATTGATGCCACTGACCGATCCTCATGTTCAACTAAATCCAATTGAACACCTATGGTACATTATATCTCTGTGCATCCAAGGCAACCAAGCACCACAACAGACTTTCCTGGAGCTCACTGATGTCCTGATCCAGGTCTGGGCGGAGATCCCCCAGGACGCCATCCACTAATTCTTCAGAAACATGCCCAGACATTGTTAGGAAAACATGCAGGCACACAGGGACACACATTATGAGTGGCCACGATGAAATTCACGCATCTTGGATTAGCCTGTGGTTTTATTTTTTTACTTTGATTTTCAGTGTGATTTTGAACACAGCCCTCCATGGGCTGATGATTTTAGGTTTCCACTGACAGTTGTTGTGTCACTTTGTTCTGGACAAATAAGATAAAGTACATCAGTTTTTAATTTGAATAATTTGTTCATCAGGATCTGATGTGTAATTTTAGTGTCTCCTTAATTGTTTTGAGCAGTGCATATTCAAGAAGGGTCATGACTGGATTAACCTGCTAATGTCCTTGGGCAAGAATAAGTTGGCCTCTATTAACCTCCACTTCTTATGTCTTATTATGTCAATACATACTGTAGTTCATATTACCAAACAAATTTTCTGTTTAATTTGCACAAACCAGCTGACACGCAGCAAAAGACTGGAGTTTTTGGGTGCCATGGAAAGTTACCCACCTTGTTCAGTGTGTAGTCCATCGCTGATTTAGGTTATTTTCTGGTTACAGCTAAGCGATCCCTCCCATCTGTGTGCTGTAGTGGGAGCAGTTTTGTCTCTTATTTTCATAGTATTGAGCTCCTGTATTCTACATCATTACAAAAACTAATGCATGCTATTAGTGTTACACAGCTCTGTAAGAATCTGCAAGAAAATTAAGGTTTAGTCTGAGCTAAGGGTATTGTAATTCTTACTCCTAATGACTGGAAATCCAGCATTACCATCACCTTGATGAAATGGTTGAAGGACATTAGTATACTATGCTGTATGTTTTACCAGTAACCTTTATCTGCATATGACTTGTCCTTTTTTTAGCACAGTTGCATGAGAAATGTGGACGTCCTTCAAATTACGTTTTACTTCACACCAAAAACTACAGAACATCCACACAGCTAATTTTAAAAGGATGTCACCTTTTGTTTCAACACATCATGATGTAAAAACAGGCCCTGTTGAGTCTATGCCTTATTTTTGTGATGTTTAACAATTCCTGCTATGACAGCAAGAGAGACCAAATGCGAGAATGAACAAGAAACACAGATCTGTGTGAAGATAGGTAAATCAAGTCTTGAGGAGATTCATTCTTGTTCCATTAATTCTAGTCTCATTCAGTTCAAAGTCATTCACAGACTCCATTATTCAAAGACAAAATTACAAAGATATAACCCAAGATCTTGCCGATGTGTGATAAATGTAGCCTGGAGGAGGCAAACCTACTTCACAGCTTCACTCTTTGTCCCAAGATGGAAAATTACTGGTCTGAACTTTTTAAAACACAGCCTGAAGTAGTTGGTATCTACAGTATATTGAACTAGACACCGTTTTAATAGTTTTGGGAATCTCAGAGCTGATTTCAACACTGCAAAGGACAAAGCAACAAATTCTCCTTCATTGTTTAATTACTACTAAGAATATTCTTTTTATGTATAGCAAGAAAAATAAAATTGCCTTAGTCAAATAATTTTTCAGTGAATTAACAAACATTGTACACAATGAAGGCAGAAAGCTCTTGTTAAAGGACAGACTTTTAGAGTTTGATAAGATCTCCCAGTATCTAATCTACTGTATTACCTGAGGACTTAAACATTTATCCCTGGAATTCAGTACTGTATTTAAAAATGAATGTTATGTTGTTATCCTTAATTTGATAACTGTGAATGTATCTTTAATTTCAAATGCTGCAGGTATTGCATTTTAATGAAACTTAACCTTAACTCCTCTAAGTGAGAATAAAAAGTGAATGGACTCACAGTTGCTATAAGCTGACATTTTTTTAAAAAGTAAAAAAATATTGTGATATTAAATAAAATAAAATACTTAAATATTACATTTGCATGTTGTTTATGCTGTATCAGGTAACAGGTTGAATACTGTACATCAAACTTAACATCAAACTGACTCAGTGTTGTAACCACAAACTACAGAGATGAGTGCGCACAGTCCTCAGGATGTGCGTCATCCAAAAGCCAGCAGATATAGCTCTATGTGTGCATCAGTGCTCACCCCCTCCACTTCTACACAGCTTTGTCATGTTTTAATGACACTTCACCGACTGATAGGGAGCAATTCTACATCACTCTCAATATAGACTCAATGAAATCAAACTGGGGACAATTCCTAGCGTGTCTATAATGTAGGATTTGGCCAATTGGCCAACGATACACAAACACCTGCTATCTGCTGGTTCTGGCAGTATGGTTGGCATGTGTGCACAGAAGACTGAGACTCAGTGGCGCTCGATTCACATTACGCGTGCACAGAAATACCGCCACTGTTGTGTTATATAAATGCACCACATTAGAAAGTGCACAGCTGACTGTGTTTGTATTTGGGTGTCATACTGTTACATCAGTTCCAGAGCTTCACCAAGGTCCAGGGATATCTGTTTAAAGACCTTACTGGAAATGGGATCAGAGGCCCTCGTTTCAGGGAGGCAATGGGGCGTAAATAAATGTCCTCTCTGTGTCAAGAAGTAGTGTATAGAAACACCTTTTTTTATTACTTACTGGATCCACAAACATGTTACCCTCCAGAACTGTTGTCATATTGAGTTACAGGTTTAAATTGTGTAAGTTTTACTTAATAGTAAGGTCGAAATTAGCTTAAAAAGCTAATTAAGTCCCTGTTGTGTGCTACATAAAGGAATTTTTGACATTTAGGGAAATATTCTTATTGTTGTGTGTTGTAATGATGTAAAGAAGTTGAGAAGATGTATAACACTTTGACGTCCATTTGGTAATTACGAAGCTACATCCAGCCAGTTAGCTTAGCTTAGCTTAGCATTAAGACTGGAACCTTAGCTAGGAGCAGTAACTTTAAATCTCCACTGGTTGCCTGGCCAAGCCTTTAAAACATCAAATTGAGGTTTTTACAATTTGTAGTGTTTGAACTGACTAAACAATTAATATATAACTTTTATTATGTTCAGATAGCGCTAACAGTTTCCACTTACTCTTTATGCTAAGCTAAGTTAAACGGCTACTGGCTGTAGCTTTCAATCAATGTTCTTACTTAATTCTCGCAAAGAAAGCAAACAAGCATATTTTTCAAAATATCAAAGAATCAAATACTTAGTTCCTAGACAGCTATATCAATATCTGTTTCATTAAAATTGCTGGATAGTTAATTCAGTTTTATGGAGATTGTTTTATTAGTAACAAGGTCACAATTTTAATTAAGCATTATATCAGAGCTCCGGTGTAACTTACACCAGAGCTTATGAATCTGCCCATGTAGACATAGCTATCTCCTTTGATCATCAGTGTGTGTAAATGTCTGTGCGTGCATGTGTGTACAAGAGATCGAGTGACACCTCAACAAGTGAAGCTCATAAATATTAATAGGGGCCTCATGAATATTCAGATTGCGGGCTATGAATATTTAAACTATGATGGAGCATGTGGCCGGGTGACTAGACAGCCACAGACTAGAAACAGACAAATAGACCTCCTCCTTTGCTTCTTAACCTTAGTGAGATGCAGCAATGCGGCCTTTCCATTAGGTTACATTCATTCTCATTAAGAATACATAATTTTTATGATTTTGTTTTATGTCATCTATTGCTCAGATAAGAATAATGGTTTAAAACAGACTACCATATTCTCTATTCAAATGAGGTAAAGCTGCTGAGTTGAGGGTTCCTAATTTAAACTCTATAGATGGCTCACATTACAAGGATAATATGGAAATACAGATTTGGTTTTGACATTGTAGTAGTAATAAAGAAAAGTGTACATTTCAACGTGAAATTTAATTTAAACATAGTGACAACATGCACTTTTGCTACTGTCTGGTTAGATGGTAAACTGTATTTTATTGTGCTGGTACTACAAATCTGCTGTACTATACACAAACATTTTTATTTATTTTTTTATATGCCTCATTATTCCCACATTAGCTCATTTTATACGACAAAAGGCTAGTTAAAGACCCTCTGAGCAGGTTACATCTTAAAATAGTGTATTGTCTGAGCAGGGTCACAATTCTGCATCACAACAGGGTTTACATTAGTAACACAGATATCACTGCCCTGATTGGTAGGATGCAAGCAGATGTCACTGCAGTTCTGCATCGTAAACAAAGAATTTGCTTGTAAATGTATCTGAAAATGCTGTGTTATTAAAGTGTTAGTAAAGCTACTGCAGAGAGAGGAGAGGGATAAAGTAACACAGCACAGATCACATTGTAAAGCTAGTGATTAGGATGGACCCTTTGAGTAGGTTTCAGAGGTACAATTCACTGATTTCACAAGGATTGACTATGTTTAATTAAAGGTATCACTCACTATTTTATTTCACACCCACAGAACGCCCACAAAACACACAACAGAAACAAAGACAATTAACCTCAATGGAACGAAAGGGCTCTTTTTATAACACTTTGATGCAATGTCCTGTGATTTAACTGTACCTATACATGGGGGTATCTCAGTCAAAAAAAAAACAACAACCCAAAAACACAAAGAACAAACAGTGTACACAGCCCTGATGTAACCCCTTAGGGAAAGTGGATGATGAATTTAGATGCAGTGCGTCAGCAGTCAGAATTACAGAACTATGAGCACCATGCAGAATAATATGGGTTCAAACGTGGGTTGGGCTGAGAGTGCACACTAGACTGTGCCAGCGCAGAGCTAAAACAGTTAGCAGCTCGGGTGTGGGGTGAAGGAAGCATCAGTATCTAGAATCCACCTGACTGGTTTTATTTTCTGATCAATGACAGTGACTCACGGTGGATCACCTTGTTGCATGGATATCATCCAAGATGGGTTTGTGCACTGTGGACAAGGCTCATACACGATGTGCGTAAATGTGGCCACCTACACGAACACACACATATATATATATGTACTGCATATACAGCACGCTCTATCAGAGTATCTAAGAAACTGCTGTGAAGGTGAAGGAAGTGCACCTGTTCAGTGACAGACTTCAGCAGCGCTAAGGCTGTGTGGGTTTGTGGTCTATAACGGATGTTTGACAGGCTGATGAGCTCTGGCACTCACACACTGCTTCCTCCACACATTCTCCCCTCCTCTGCCTGTCTTCTCATCTCTTTAGGCAGTGGGCGTAAACTCCCTCCTTTTCTTCCTAAATGCCGTCTTTCCATCTCCACTCTCTTCCCTCCTGTTCCTCCAATCCTCCTATGCATGTTGTTTTCACTGATTGCGAGTTTGACAGGTCTTCAGAGAGAGAAACGCAGAGGGAGAGGAATCAAACAATCTCCTCAATTAGACAGCCCACACAAACGTACGTCTGAACTCTATATACCATCTTCATCAGTTGTCGCAGTTTTCATCTTTCAGTCGCAGACACCTTTGTTCCCTAGTTGAAAACACACTGTTCACAACAAAGGAAGAGAAAATCATTTAGCTTTGAAGAACAGAAAGCCACGACAAGCTTTTAAGGTTTATTTGCATTGAGAGGAGGGAGTTTCTCTTCTTTTTCTGCCTTAATTGACCCATCAGTTTGCCTGAAATTTGCAAGGCTACGCAGCAGCCACAGATGTGAGGGCATTCGTGATGCAAATGGATCTGAATTATTTTCTTGTAAGATTTCATATAATCTCACTTTAAAAGTGGTGAAAGCGTGGATAAGGAAGTGCAGTGTCACGCAATAATTATGCCTGCAAACTAAAAATGAAAATATCCTGTTATATGTATTTCTGTAAGGAATTATATTATATTATTTGCAAGTTTGTATAGGAACAGGGAAACGCAGCCTCTTTAGTCTTGTGTCACTAACAAGAGATTCAGCTGTCGCTGAGAGTTGATGACTAAATGACAAAAATACACACACACACACACACA
>JAUBNQ010000003.1:11086191-11105850 GCA_032353495.1 Ctenopoma kingsleyae | reverse complement strand
GTTAGTCATGACAAACATTACATCTGACTGAGGACCAAGGAACATCTCTGTAAACAGTACAACACTGATAATTTCATAACGCTATTATCATTTAAATCATGCTGTACATGTGGTATACCCACCTGATAGTATTTGGCTGCAGCCTTAAGTCCTTCATCATTGTCCAGGTTCTGCTCTGCAGCGATCTGACTGGCCAGCGCTGCTGTGTTGAACAACACACACGTCTTCTCGTAGCCTAAACTGGCCAAAGCTACAACACACAAGAGAGAGAAATGTTGTCCCATTAATCAAAATATAAAAGATATTTTGATTATTTCCAGTGACACATTGAACTACAGAAAAACACACAGCCTGTCATGGCTTCAGGTATGTCCACAACTACAATCTGATTATTCTATAGAAGAGATCTGATTCCTATTGACTGCTTTCTTTATTGTTGCTGCAGCTGTTTGTGTGGGAACACCAGTCAATATCTGACAAAATATTCAATGAATTAAAGCTTTCTGAATATATTTCTTTCCTTTGAGAACTTCTTAGTCTCACCCTTGAGATTCATTTCTGTTAAAGCACATAGATTTCATGTTATTCTATTTGTTACACATATAAACACCTAGTCAGGTCTGTTACTTGATGCAAAGAATAACTTTTTTGACTTTTATTCTTCCATGCAAATACACTTGATAAGATGCTGCACTTACCCAGCTTGACTGAGCCACCAAACAGCGACCCTTTATCAAAGGCATCCTTCCATGTGAAGGTTAAGCAGAGCTGCAGAAACAGAGAGGCTTTGTGTTCACGTTCTTCTGTTTTGGAACTAAGTTTAACCCGTAGTCAAATGTGCAGTGCAATGAATTACCTGGTTTTCAGAGAAGGGAAACTTGGGCTCAACAGCACACAGTTGGTCATAGTATCTGCAGAGATAAAGTAAAGGCAGGATTAAACTATGCTTTTTTTTAATGCATTTAAACAAAAGACTTCTTCTGATTGTTTTCTATCGATAACACCGCACTGTTTTCATTTGGGAAAAAGAAATGTTTTTACTCTTATTGTTATTGATCTTAACTTTATCTAAAGTTAAGTGAAAAAAGAACAAAGGGAAAAAAGACATAAGACCATACAGTAAATCACAATTGAGACGTTTATGACATGACTACAACTGTGAGATTTGAGGAAGTTCTCTCAGAGACACCTGACAATGAGTCAGAAAAAAACAGAACAGGCAAGCACGCTGCAATCCCTGCACACACACACGCACACACACACAGTGACAGTTCCTTAGCTATTTGTCTAATCATCTGTACCTGTGATGTGAACTGTCTATTATTAGGAATGACAACATGCAGAGAGGTTGGTCAGGGAATCCTCTATTACTAGTTTATCCACACAGCTTTTCCAGTGCCAGGAAAGGCTGGAGTACAAACATTTACATAAACAAAGACTTGTTTTATATGTAGAACTACCCACATATACAGTCTCATTGTGTGACCTATTAAAATACACAAGAAAGCATGTGTGCAGAGAGTATAGTTGAGATGAGGTGTGCATTTCTAGTTAACTAAAGAGAGAAAGAAAACTAGACAAACAACAGTATCTGTGGTGAAATATTAGCTGCATGTCTGCTCGCCCGTGAAAGGGATAGGGCCTGTCGCCCTGACTACCTGGCACATGGCGAACAGACAACATGCACAGAGAGCCAAGGAGCAGCAGTGCAAACAGTCAGCAGTGGCAGCAAATTCTGCACAAATAGGCAAACTTCCACCTCCATGCTAATTATCCAAAACCACACATCTAGTAATCCACAGGCCATATGTTCTAAACACACAGCCTTTGAAAATCTCTACACGTTTGTAAGTTAATGACACACAAAACAAAAGAAATCTTTTAAGTGCAATCTCCCAGTACAAATACTGCTGCTATTTACTGTATATGGAATCCTAGCACAACAGAATCTGCATTGGGATCATTTTTATCTATCAATCTTGTCTAATGGATCAATACATCTCTAATATAAACTTACTGAAACAGTAGTTATGACCATCAACCACTAACTGCCCGTGTCTCAGAAAAGCACCATAAAGTCACATGAGTTAAAACAATGCATCTTGCTAAAGGCTGGACTCCACCTGTCAGAAAAAAAGGTAGAGCGGCAACCTGCTGGTGCATACCTAGCTACTCGCGTAGCAAACTCATTCACCTAGGCAGACCTGGCACATTAATTAACTCCTGAGTCACAGAGGACAAAGACTGAGGCGAGAGAAGGCTCCTATACGCCACACTGGGTATGTTGGTTAATGTTAGGTCACACAACATTATAGATAATAAAGTAGTGATAAGGACCAGGACCACTAATAACTGTTTGATGACATAGTGCTAGTGGAAAACATTAGTCATTTCCTTTAGAGCCAAGTCTGCACCGTTATATAATAAGACAGCAGTCAGACTGGATCAATGAAGAATGAGAGAGAAACTCTGTTTCAAAAACATAAACCCTGTGGGAATATGCAGGTCTTCACAGTCCCATGCTTCTACTTCCCTCTCATTCTCACTGTCACACCTGCACAGAGTTATCACAATGATCTCTGATATGAAAAACTGTGGTGCCTGCCACACTGTAAGTTTATTCATGTGGCTGCTGGTGGACTGAAGGCCTCAGCTGCAGGTGGACCTGAATACTAAGGACTTCTTATTCACAGCTGATGTGGAAGTGGTTGAAAGTACAGAGGAGCTTCAATGTCAGTGAAAAGACATATAGGTAACCTTAATCTCTGTTAACGTCACTATACTAAGATGAAAGATCAGAATGCGTCAGATGATCATCCGTTTTCCATATGGAAATGAACAATGTACCCAGTGAAGATTAGGCTTGATGAGAGACACGGAATGCGCTGGATATACAACCAATTGAAGTTGTGTGGTGGCTTTTACCTTCAGCGTTGTTATTATATTCAAGTTTATGTGTGTTCTGTATAATAAAGTTTCAGCTAACCGCTGAAGCTAACTCTAATTATAATGTTAAGATGACCACAGACAGCTTCCTTTGAGTCATTTCAATGATTAGGCAAAGCTAAAGTTCATAAGTAGCTCGATGTACTGTAAGTGTTACTTTCATGTCAAGTATCTGATATTACATTTAAATTAGTTAACGAACAAAGTCTTTATTAGCTACACAGTGAAACTTGGCATAAACAACATATAACTCAGTTATTTTGGGTCAGAAATAGCTCCTAGCACGTTAGCTTGACTTTAGCTTCCAGGTTAGCAACTGAAAGCTAACACACCTGGGTGCGGCAATGACAGAGCGAACTCATCAAGATCGTTGCTATGGGTGTTAGTAGCGTTGTGCCTATACCAGGTCTGTAATAAAATAAGGATGTCCACCTGAGCAGGATCTCCAAGGAGCTCTCATGTTTGTCCAGCGGCCTTCCCAGCGCGTTCTTGCGAAGCTTGTTGAACTCCTCCACAGCGCGGATATACTCGCCCTGCTCCTCGCCCGCTGGGTATGTTGCTGTGACAAATTTCGACAGCGGCTTCACCAGATCCACTTCCGAGGACTTTTTCAACGGGACTGAAATAAACGTTGCCATTTCGGCCCGTGAGAGCGACGTATTAAGTCAGAAAAACAGACGATCAGCGTCCAGCGAACACAAACAACAAGCGAGCGACCTACTTCCTGGATTCTGACTGAGAACGTCAAATTACGTCATGGGGAACGGAGACTCGCACTGCGCAGAATCAGTGTCGTTTTCATGGGAGTGACTGCACTGTGTGAAGACTTCTTTATAGCATAGTACCTGTAATGTGTGTAATGGCTCGTTTATTCATTCAGATTGAATCAACCAGCATTATTTTTTATATCGCCTCTCCTTTGTTTAATTATGACTTATCTATTAATTTACTTTTGAACATTTATAACTACTAATGTTAGCACACTAAGATCATGTGATACAAAATGACCAATATCTAAGGTCGTGTGTACATTTATATTGTTCTTTAGTAATGTATATTTATATATTAATAAGCCACTGCCACACAGCGAGCCTGCTGTCGGTGGCCCAGCTGTGGGGTCTGGAGGTCCATATCTTTGTACCACTGGTGTTGTAAAACCAGATGGAAAATTTAAAAGGCTACAATACAAAAACAACTGGGTGACCTGTACAAGAACACATACACTCACTGACAGCCCCTTTGAGACATTCAGGTGTGAGCTAACAGCTGTTTTGAGGCCATCAGGACGCAAATGAAGTGCTAGTTTTCTGTCCTGACTGATAAATCATTGCAACAGCTGTATTCACTTTTCATTCAGCCTCTGATAGGACAGCCAGAGTGAAAATGTGCATGATTCGGTGTCCCTAACATATGCGTTGGGAGGAACCTGCCAGATGTTATGTTCTCTGAATCTGTTCCATGAACTACATTAGTCCTTGCAGTGTGTCATCTAATTGTCCTGCAACAAAAGGCCACTGTTTGTCACCTTCGATACAATGCCACAAGAGACTACATTGCTCGTTGTGCAATACATGATTTCCCTGCAATAATACATGCTTTTGTTGGTTATTTAGACAAAAATAGGTCAAATATGCCATGCAAGTGTACTAGTACTCAGCCTGTGAAAAGATTTCTATTGTTCTCTGTAGTTTTGGAGGCAATAATCCAAATATTATCAGGGTTATCTTGGCTTTGAGGTGACAACCATATAAAATGAAGTTTACTTAAGAAAATTAGACACAAAGCTTGAAAAACACAAATTTAACCAGACAAGGAGGATCTAACAATAAGATGCTATTGGCTGCTTCTAAAATATGTAACAATAGTACTGTGTCATCAATCGTTTCTCCCAAGAATCTGAACTGCATATGTTATCATAATATTAAATATGTCGAATTTTGCAGTTTTTATAATGCAGCAGGACACCAGATAAAGTTATGAAATCATTTATTCCCAGCACATGTGGTTGTGTACATCTCCAGCATACGATCCTGTGCACATGAGAAGCATCGTCATAGACATTAGGCTGTACATGAACAGTGGTCAGCTCTCCTGCTCACACTCTCTCTCACACACACACATACACACGCAGTCACACAGACAGACAGGTGATTGGTCAGGCCGTTAGGGGACCAAAACTGCTCACTATAGTTTGCCTCACATCTGCTCTATAATTCAAACATTTTTGAGTTGATAAACACAGTAAACTGTGCTGTGGTACTCATGCCTCCATATGCACCACCAGACATACAGTCCTGGCTCTGGCGTGTGGTGAGACAAAGACACTTTTTAGCCTCCACATTCTCTTATTTTTTTGTTCTCTTTCTTTTCAGGCCGATAAGTAGGGGGTGAGATTGTATGACTACTGACTACACATCAAGCTATAGTTTTGTGATTTTTCAGTGCAGACTTGGTCTCTAACATCTGGAAAAGGAAGGTGTGATTACACTCACCAAGCACCAGAGTATCCCTACCCCCCCTCTTCCACATACAAACTAAATAGCACACTAAACACAGTTTCATTATACCAACAGGAAAAGGTTTATGACAACTACTAACATAATTAAGTTTTCTTTGCAAAATGAGAAATGATACACATGCACACAAATACTCTGACACTTTGAAGCGTGCAAACTGTTTGCACTTCAACACTGTCAGATATCATGTACCAAAATCAAGGTCAACTAAACCAATGGCAACTCCCAGGACCTGTGCGAGACTTCCCGTCACTTTTCAAAGTAAGGATACTCAAAACACACAACCTGTGACTCCTGGGTTCAGCTACAATTAAAAAAACAAACAAACCAACATTTTGAAGACAGCTGTGGAGCTGCTGTGATTTTATAGTAAAGAGGAAAAGACTACTGAAAGCAGACGACCGCACTCTACCAGTCTGCTGTGTGATGGGTTGTAGTTTCTTGCAGAGCAAATCGTGGAATGGATGGTTTCCTACTTTAGTGCAGCTTACAAGCAGCTTCACTACATGAGTGTTTCATTCACCTTCTGACCAATTCTTTTAATGCTTCTGATGACCAAGATCTACAGACAAAATTAGGAGTATTCTCAAAAACAAAAATTTAAAAAAGCCTATCATTCTGAAACCCGTTTGGTCCACATTATAGTAGGTTTTTGGATAGGCGTAACACCGCCATATTTCAGTCTTCTTCCGAGGTCTGTTGCTCGTTTTCTGCACAGGCGGCGTAAACTCTGCTCGTCTAAACCAGTGTTTCAAAGTCAGGACAGAAAGCAGAAGAGTCAAAGACAATGTGTGTGTGAAGATGAGCTTAAAAAAAGCCAATATGGCACCAGAAACAAGAGCAACATAAAGAATCAACTAAAAACAGAGAAGCTCAGGTCAAACAGGACGTACATTAAGAGTGTTGAGCTGAGTGTGACATCCTGTCAAAAGACAGAGAGATATGGCTGGAAGTCTAAAATCACATAGGATAACACTATGTGACAACAGTTAATCTAATCAGTCCATCTGACAAAGTCAGAAAAAAATAAAAAGTAACATTGGCGTCAAATTTCACAAATGACATCACTTTCACAATTTTAGCCTGGATATTTCAGGGGTTGTTAAAGTCAGCTAATCAATAAATGGTTTATTAAGACAACCCCCGAAAGAATGTTAAACAAGCAGAGTAAATGGGGAATCTTCTTTAAGCAAGTTAGTATGTTGAGATTGCATGCTGTTCAGCAGTACAGGTTATCAAATACTGGCCTAGTGCTGATTGTGCGCGTTGTAGGAAGGGCAACGAGCAAAGAGGAAACTCCGCTTTCTTCCTTTCTCCTACCGGCCAAATCATCACTCTGCCCTCTTTCCTGGAGCCTCCACCCTACCTTCAACACATAGAAACCATATAAAATACAAAAAAACCCCCAAAAACTAAATAAAAATACACAGATTGCTGTCTTTCCCTTAACTGCACATCCCCCAGTCTCTCCCCTTTAAACTAAATTCCTCTGTTAATAGCGTTTTCAATATGAAACAGTGGACACACCCATGTCAGATTCTAACATTTACATGGCTTTAACGCAGTCTCTCTGCTTTCCATCGAATGATCGTTTAGAGAGAGAGAGGGAGGCAGCAGAAGGAAAGAGTCGAGAGAGGCAGAGAGGAATAGAACGAGGCTTCTGCTCCAAAACAGAGGGTTGAGTATTAGTGATGCCATCTGTCCTCATCACTACTTCAGGATTAAATGGAGTCCTTCGCCCAATTCATCTGAACAAGAAAAAAAAAAAAAGTGGTAAGTACATAAAATCCTTGTCAATTAAGGATTTTTCTTAGCTTTTTTCATGCCAAAGTAAAATGCCACAGTCTTACCTTTGACAGTGCTGATCAAATAAGAACTCTCGTCAGGCAAGTTGTAAACCATCTAGGAATTAAAAAAAAAAAAAAAACAGACGCTTAACAACATAGTTTGTGTTTAACAGCAGGAGACATGCAAATATATGACACTACAGATACAAGATCCCAAAGTTTACCTTTTTAAATGATCTCTTTCCACTTAATAATAAGTGCCCCTCTATAACCGAGACAGCAACTCTTCAAATACAGTATTAAAGTGCTAATGGAAAGGGTTTGGCAAAGCACCACTTTGTGTGTGTGTGTGTGTGTGTGTGTGTGGTGGTACCTGGTCACTAAGTAGGATGTGTATGCCTGTAGGACCCTGTCTGTACACCTGGTTGATCTTTCCCAGTGGAAGGCTGCACACACACGCCATCTTGCGGATCAGTTCTGCAGCTGTCAGCTCCTCTAGGTACAGAGCGTGATACACTGCACCAAAACACACCAGAGACATGTTTTAAATTCACAACATTCGCCAACAATTTTTACTTACTGTGTGTACCACAGAGAGTACAGTGAGTATCAATCTGTACCATGTAAACTAGAAGAGATGCTGTGTTCTCCATTTTCACTGGAGCTGTGTCTCTCCACCAGGGGGCTCTCCTCAGGCGACTCCTGACAGACATACACTGTCAACCTGGGACGCACTGACCTACACACACAATAACAAAATATGGTGAGCAAGGCACAGACAGACAAACAAAACAAAAAAGTAAATAAAAAAACACAGGACCACTGCTGTTTTTACAGGTATATACTTCAACAGACCTGGATTTAAGTGCATTGAAGAGTCTGATCCCATCTGCTGGACCACAAATCTGGACCAGATCGTCCCGGGTTAGCTTCAACAAATCAGAACCTGCACAGAGAAGACGGAGCATCTGTCACTTCTATTGCAGCTGTTTTCATTCTACTTCTGTGTTTTATTGTGTGATAATGTGTGTGTGTACCTGAGAAGTTAGAGAAGAGTCTTGTGTAGGAGTTGAAGCGATTTTTCAGTAGCCACTTCTGTGTGTCTTGTATTGTTGCAGCGGGGCTCAGCTGCTGTAGATGAGGACAGAAACACGCATGTTAGTAAAGCTGAAGATGCAGCAGTGTGAATGACAGAAGTACGGTAACAGGCGTTTTTCAACAATTTGTCCTATAAAAGCAAAAGTGTTAGTAATAACTTTAACGATGACGACACTCCATACAGGTGAAGGTGGAATTATGCCTCTGCAAAAGTACATGTCAATGTTTAAACAGAGAAGGGTGTTATGGGTAACTGTAGGCTGCAGAGGCCTGCAGAGGAGCCGATGCTCACAAACTCCAAATCTTGACAATGTGTTGGGTTTATGAATTTAAAAAAAGAATAAGAAGACAAAGGGAGGAGGAGAAAAAGATTTTTCACTGGTTCTCCATTTCTGGATTTATTCTACATCTTCAGTAAACTTTTGTTTTCTAAATGAGACACTGCCTGTAGTGAATGTACAGTCACCTGCACACAGTACATTCACATACAGAAGCATAATTCTGCCTCGAGTCAACCCCAGAACCACGTCTTATGAAAAACTAACTCTCTCAGGTGTGTGAGTGGGTGCCCACTGACCTCTGAATTGCCGTGGCTCCCTGGATCTGCCTGGTGATTGGGGGAGGACGAGTCACTAGAAAACCCAAGATGACAAGACAGGTGAGATTAATACGGTCCTTCTTTAAACACCAAACCAAACGAGCACACACACAGTTACCTGTCCGGTACTGAGGAGGTTGTGTAGGTGGACAGTGGAGTAGAGGCAAACGAGGGAGTAGCTGCCTGGTTGGTGCTGACGTAGGCATTGTCTGGCCATGGGGAGCACTGAGGAACGACATCCCAATATCATTTCAACAAAGAGGACTTATTAGGTGCATGGATTGGGAAATTACATCTGCACCATCTCCACCCCACCTAATATCAAATGCATGGCATTGTAACATTCTCGTTCCTGGTGCCGAGGAGCTAGTGCCTACAAGTTACAACTTACTAACAGCCAGGTGTCTGAAAGAGGGCAGTGATGGTGAGGAGGAGGGAAGGAGAGGAGAACACGGTGCTTACACTGCCTCTCTTGGCCAAGGAGTCGCCACAGTCAGCAGGAAGCGTCCGCTTGCTGGACTTTTTCAGCTCGTGGTCGCCCGCATCCTCTATGATGGGTTCAAGCCTTGTCTACATACAGACAAGACAGCAGAGGTTAGCCAGCCGGAGATCAACAGCCAAACAACAAACCAAGAAACCAATGAAGTACACTGCACTGCAGTCTGAATAACCTGAGAGAAAACCTGCTGAGGCCTACAACTGTTCCAGCTTAGCAGGGAGAAAACGGCTTCTTCAGTGTGCAACAGTTTGACTGTTTCATGATTGAGTCCCATCAACCCTTTGTTTACTTGTGTCAGGTGTATATAGTTCTGTGTACACAGTTTTGTTTTTTTAGTGATTATGAGATTTTCTAAGGATTACAGAGAACCCAATAAGGCTGCAGGACGTGACAGAGGCAGACCCAGAGTCCTGAAGGCCTGTGCTGATCAGCTCTGAGGACGAGCAACCTCAGCCTGAGAAAGGAGCATATGTCAAGGCTTTGGAAAACTTCATGTCTCGAGCCAAGGCCTAAATGTTCATCTCCAGCTGCTCTAAATGACTACAGACCAGTCACCCTCCTGAGGAGAAGAAGTTCCTGAAGCTGCAGGTCTACTCTGCTACAGCCTCCTGGATTACTGACTACCTGACAGACATACCGCGGTTTGTACGGCTGTGAGGATGTGAGTGTGAGCGGGTGGTCAGCAGCACAGGAGCACCTCAGGGAACCGTCCTCTCACCTTTCCTCTTCACTCCGTACACCTCTTTTAGTACAAAACTGAGTCCTGTCATCTGCAGAAGTTCTCAGATGCAGTTGTTGGGTGTATCAGCAGTGACAAAGAGGCAGAGTACAGGTGGACTGTTTTGTGAAGTGGTGTGAAACAATCACCTGACCTTAAATGTGACCAAGAGCAAGGAGATGGCTGTGGGACGTGTGAATGCCATCTCGATTTTGGGAGAGAAAGAAGAGGTGGTGGAGGTGTACAAATACCTGGGAGTTCATCTTGACAACTGACTGGACTGGAAATGCAACACAGGAGCTGTGTACAGGAAGGGACAGAGCAGACTCTACTTCTTGAGGAAGCTCAAGTCCTTTAATGTGTGCAACAAGATGTTGCAGATCTTTTACCAGTCTGTTGTTGCCAGTGCATTATTCTTTGCAGCATCAGAGTCAGTGACACCAACAAACCGATCAGGAAGGCTGGCTCTGTGCTGAGCTTCACTGGAAACCTTGGAGCAGGATGCTGAACAAACTGCTAAGCATTATGAAGATCAGCTCACATCCTCTCCACAACCGACTGGTCAAACAGTGGAGCAGCTTTAGACAAAGACTTCTCCAGCTCCGCTGTGATAAGGAAAGGTACAGGAAGTCCTGCCAACAGCCATCACCCTGTACGATGTCTTATGACAATACTGAGCCCTGCTCCTACAGTTTTAGGGTCTGTAGTGGACAGACTTTTTTTCCCCATTATTGCACACTGATCCTCAATCCATACACCCTTGATCCCCCCCTTTTTGTTTGTTTCAGTGAAGTTATTTACCTCATATTAAAATTCCTGCCAACCAATTTCCAAAGCGTAATAGACCACAGTCCATCTTCCAGGCAGTTACAGCCCTAAAATACACCTGCAGGCACCGTAACCTTGGTTCAGGCAGGTTATCCATCACTGTGAACTATGTGTTTTTGTCATGTTATCACCATATTTCAATGCACCGAGGCACTTTCTATTTTAAGACAGCATTTAGATTCAAGTGCTATAAATTGTGGAGAAAAAAAATCTAAGTTATGAAACAACAGCAAAGGAATAAATGGGACCATATGGATTTGATAAGTGACAGCTTTTAAAATGATTTTTCCTTAATATTTCATATTTTGGGTTTTGAGGAAATAACTGTTAGTTGCACACCTACACTGACCGACTGGAAATTTAAGAGAGTAACATTAATACATGCTTGAGAAAAACGTTGGCATTAATCTAGTCTTTTCTTGTGGAAGATCAGACCTTTTATGTAAAATGCCAGTATGGCTCTTCACCTCAAATTTAGCAAGGTGGTATTCTCTGCAGAAATGCTGGATGCTTCACCGGATGTTTGTTAATATCATAGCCTCATAGTGGTAAAATAGGATGGCTGCACACTGACCTCTGACAGGATAGTGGTATCGTAAGAAGGCTGGTACTTTTCCTTCTCTTGAGCTGTACGTTTCTCCATCTTCTCCCTGTCCGTCTTTTGTTTACGGTCGGCTCCCTTTGGCTGAAAAAGCAAAAAAGAAGCGATAAGAAAAGATTTAATTGCTGTGAGGTGGCAGAAAATGTCAACGTAATTTCAGTCAGTGGAACCATTTCCTCCACAGGAGAATGAGTGTGCACCTTAAAGACTTTGATTTGGCAGGAAGCTGAGTGGAGGTGCTCTGTGTACTCTCCACCGTCTCCCTGGGCGAACGTGTCAAACTGAATCCTGAAGGGGACGCCCTTCTCTCCACCGTGCTTCCTTGGAGTGAACTCTGTGCTGATACAATGCACCTGCAGACAGCAGAGGAGACGAGACTGTGATCGGAATATCTGTTTGATGTAAAACCTCTCTGACACGCCAACAGATGCACAAAAGACAGCTGGTGTGTGTGTGTGCGTGTGTGCATGCACGTTACCTGCACAAAAACAGAAGTTCTTTTGTTCATATCCCAGAGGAACTCTGCAGCATTGAGCTGGGAGGGGTGTGTTTTTGGCTCCACAATACCCACTGACATGGGGATATCTGTCTCACACAAAACACACACAGATATTTGAACTCCAAATCACACACAGGATGGTTAAAGTAAACAATTCAAGCCAGGCATCATTACCGATGTCAAGGAGACGGTCGCCAGGACGATTCCACTTCCAACCCTCCAGCTGCTGGTGCTCTGTGTACTGCAGCCGACGGTCATGGAACACCACTCGTACTATGCTCTACGCACAAACACACAACATGTTAGGTATAAAGTGAGCTTGATGTAAGAAGTTTGTCCCCCAGCTGTAAGGATCCTCCTACCTTCACCATCTTGTTGTTGAGTTCTGGTAACTCCCCTGGCTTCCTGTTGTCCAACATACGCACCTCGTAAGACTGGCCTGAGAGCGAGAACAAAGGAAAACACAAGATGAGGAGCCCACTGTATATTTCCTTGTACACTCTTTCCAACAAGTATAGGCTCTGTTTATCTCACAAGTAACTGGTTAATCAGTTAAATGACTTTTGTAATATCTCATAAAGGTAATTTTGACCTTTAACTGTCCAGTGATGAAGACTGTAGTGTCTGAGATATAGTTACTGGAAACTAATTTTCCAAGTCTAAGAGATAAAAACATTCATTTAAGATAGGAGGCATTGTTCTTTATAATAGGCCAAAAGTCTGTTATGATGCTTTACTGTTGTTTAAGATGGGCTTTCAGGGCTACACAATAAAATTAATAATAAGTTCACTTGTGACAAATATTTTACCATTTCAATATTACATTATTACATACATATTTGGTGTTTTTTTTACTAAACATCCTCTGTTAATTAAATTTATTTTACAAAAACGAATAAAGAAAGACTAAATTTGCACCATAACGATATAAAGCAGATTTAACAGGAAACAGGACATGCTACCTCAGCAAAGGTCTCATTTTACAGTAATTATACTAATGTGCAATAAATTATTGTAGTGATTATTTATTGATGTTAAGTGATGGGTGTCTGCTGCACTACAACACAAAACAAACTGAATATGAACAAACTACACTACTGGTCAAAAGTTTGGACACATACAGAAATGACATCAAATTCTAATCAGAAATACAGTGTAGACATTGTTTATATTAAGAACGACTATTGTATATAGAAACTGTCTTTTAACGGAATATTTATATAAACATACAGAGGCCTATAATCATCAAACATTAGTATAAAGCCTATGTGTGTCCAACCTTTTGACTGGTAGTGTACATCCAACAACAAAAGTCTTTATGAGCAGTTTTGGCGCAAAAGAAATAGAAAGAAAAAGAAAAAGAAAGTAGAATAAGATCACAATCAACCTCATTCCTTTGTGTACTATGTACTATATTGCGTCTCACCTTGGTTCAGGTATGTGAGCGTCTCATCGTGCAGCTTGACAGCAGGCGAGGTGGCAGCACACAGCACATACTGGAATGGGGGATTTTTGGTCTCATGTTCAGGGGGAAGACTGGAGTCCTCCTGCTTAAAGATTGGCAGAGCCAGCACATCGCTGAGAGACACAGAGGGAAGAACAAAAAAAGCACACAAAAAGAAAGTCAGCAATGATATGATTCAGGAATGACAAGCAAGCAAGAGCAGCTGCCACACAGCTAAAAAGTTTTTTCTTTAAGAGATTATTTGGTGCGTGTTCCTTACTCTTAGCACTCTCAACATTTATATTACTTAAAGCTAAAGTTTTAGGTTGTAAATAAAATCCTCAATGCCATGTGTGATCAATCATGACATAAACAACCACTGAGACATCATGGAGAAATGAAAAGTTTGTTGCCATTTAAACTGTTGCATGTGCCCCTTTTACTTTACCTCCTCACAGTGTGGGAGTATTAATTAGACCGTCTTATTTTAGAATAAGTGACAAAGGCTTTCCATCGATCACATGGCTCTCTTATTATGTATGCATGCATGCATGAGGCCGCAGAAGCAGGATAAATGAACAAATGCACCCAGAGATAGCCTGAGCTGCTGACACACAGTATCGCTCACACTTGGCAGCCGCTCAAGACAACCGACACGTCCTCAGCTCACCCTGACAAATGCTGCAAGAGTCAATGGGTGCACAGTGAACAGGAATGTGTGTGTGTGGATATCAGTGCAGAAAAGGAGTCATCATGACCTCTCATTACCTGGAAAACTTTTTGGCAAATTATGATGCTTCTCTAAACTTTACCAAAAAACAACTTGACAATCTCAAGACATTCATGCAGCACCTTCCTCAAACAACCACGTTTTGCAAGGCGCAGCCTGTTGGATTTATCAAACCACATTCTTCCAATTACTCACCTATGTTTTTGTTTTGTTTTTTTACCAACGTGAATGCTACAGCCCTGCTACATCTGCTTCCTGAAATCTGAGGACCTGGCTGCACTGAGACACACCGAGACATTCTGTTCCTACCAGCTGCTGGCTCCAAACATACACCGTAACCCGCCCAACAACCACAGATAGCACTACTCTCAGAGTGACTAACAAACACACTCACACAACCCATCACTGGTAAACTTGCTTAGTCCTTTAAGAGACTGCCATACACCTACGTCACACTCAGATAAATGCATGCTAATAGCAGATGGGTGAAGAGGCTGCTGATAAGATGCTTGTAAGTGAATGTTTTACAGCATAATATCACAAATCTGTCTGTACAGCACACAATACCTTCTGTCCTGTCCACAAATGTCATCACTCCCATAATCTGTAACATAATAGTGTGAACACTTATCAAGAGTTACTAATTAAACAGGTGGTTTACAACAACACAGATTTCATGTCAACAAAGTCCATCTTTAACAATCAGACAATGGTTGTGTCATTCTCTTAAAGAGAAAACTTAGTAAGAAACCACTCATGTGTCTGTAGCAGGGATGTATTAGACAGCATACATTTTTTCATTTTAAACCAGATGTTCAGGTGTGAGGACAGAAAAAAAAACAAGCACTGAAGCCTCTGACACATCACTGGTCTCTTTTCTAATCAAACAAACTCAAATCAGATGCATCACCTCAGACCCAATGTTCAAATGTATGTTTCCAGACACCACTGGTCTACAAAAACAACGCCACAGAGATGTTTTGGTAACCCTGCCCTTCTGAGAGGCCAAACTGAGCCTCTCCTGCAGACTTCCTCTGTGTTATCTTTAAGAAGACACCAAGATTTGGTCTCTTTTTGGCACCATAACCTGAGCAACAGCACGAAGTGATATAAAGCCCTGACAACATGACACTTGTGTATTTGCTTTACTTTTCCGTGAGCTTAGAGAAATCAATCTTTGACCCTGGTCGTGGCACCCTGCAGTGACTTCCTTACCCGAAAGCCCAAAACAAATAGAAGCCATCAGTCAGTACAAAGGGAATAACATACAGCGCTGCGTAACATTAACCAGACATAATATGCGCTTTTCTCTCTATAGACATATTAGTTTGACAGGAGGCTGCTGGACTGGGTGGTTGACTCCGTCTCTAACCTCATGCTGTAGGCTCCAGCCCCCAGCTCCTGTCCGATGCCGGACAGGCTGGCATCGAAGTCGTGCACCAGCCCCGACTCGATGGTGGCGTCGTCCATCTTCAGCACCCAGGCCATCGCTCCCAGCTCCTTGTCCTCGCCTTCTACTCGGAGGGCCGCCAGCGTGCTTCAGGTACGGTAGCTCGGCTAGCGAGGAAGTGAGCGCTGCAGCTTCTGGGTGACACGGTGAGAGGAAAGTTATGCTGCTAGCCCGTTAGCCGCTGCTTGGTAAGCTGGGCAGGCGAACTGGTAGCTTTCCACGGAGACTGGATGTGTCGCCATATCTCCACTCGGGGTAATCTGAAGCGCTTTTGTCACACAACGCGGACCTCCACGACTGGCAGGCGGTCTGAAAGTAACGATAAGTTAAAAGTCCGCTCAGCTAGCAAATATTAGTCGTGACTGAAGATGCGAGCTGATTGTCAGCATGCTAAAGTTAGCCAACAGCTAGCTAGCTTTACAAAGGGAACTTAAGCGGGCTAACACGAATTCAGCATCCTCGTTGTTAACGTTACCCCGGGCACAGAGTCTTCAAGCAGGCTATTGTTAGCTCGACAAAATGCAACAAGCAGACACAATGATAGTTTTAGTCCACACGCCTCATCCCACGCAGCGTCCGCACAGCTGTTGCTACCTAGCTATCAAGCTAACTAGCATCAACTTCACTTGCTTTGAATCAACTGTGTCCGGTGACCTAAGAGCAGCTGTCCTCTGGCGCTCCGTGTACCATCGCAGCCCGCTCTCCTCTTCTCATCGCGGGACAGGAATCACCGCAAAGGCTCCCACTCCTCGAGGCGCAGTCCTTTAACCATCCAGAGTGCAGCGGTTGACACAAAACCAGGCATCAACATGGCTCCCTCAGCGTACAGACTGTAGTCGGTCCGTGAAGCCTGCGGGGCTGCCACCGCCAGCCCCAGGAAGGATGCCAGAACGGCGCTCAGCCAATCAGAGGCCGCCTCCTGTGTCCAGCGCAGAGGCGTCAGCCAATCAGAGGCCTCCGAGCTGCCGTCATTGTGCCCAACTGTAGCTGCGCTGCAACATATCCACAAAGTCATTACTGTCAACACGGAGACATCCAAGTGCTGTGCATATGTGCAACCATTATCTTGCTTTTCAGACATGTCAGACAGAGACGCATGTGTCCCGCACAGACGCAGTGATTGGGCTCACTGGTCCAAATTAAAAGGAAACTATGACAGTTATTTAAACACACTGCACTCAGACTTTACAAACTAAAATCAGACGTCATATCAAGTGTTTATACCGTGTGTACGACCAGAACACGTGTCACACCACACAACAGATGTCCTGGCTCCTAACGCTAATAAACACGACTCAGCCCGGTTCCGGGTCCAGGAAGAGTCCAGACCAGTGACGCTGTTCACAGGTTTGTTGTGTGCGTGTCCAGCTCTGCATCCTCACGTCAGTAATTATCTACAGCAGGTAGAAAATGGGAAAATATTTCTGAGGTGGGTAACATTGGGGTGGGACATTGCTGCGACAGAGGATCAAACAAAATGGGCCAAAAATTATTTTTATTAACCTAATAATTATTTTAAATATTAACACTGGGGGAAGTACAAAAACTCCTTAAGTTGAATTTCTACACCAACACACGAATTTCTCTGGGTCTGGTTACTGAAAAAAACTCAAGTATTGGACAGTTTTTGTTGCAGCTGGCACAGGTGAAGTTATTTTTAACTTCGTTATATACAGTAGTGTAATATACACCATGCATCAGATGTCAAATAATTGCAGAGGTGAAAAATTACAATATTTATTTTAAAAAATGTAGTGGAGTATAGTACCTTAAAATGGTATCTAAATATACTGTAATACTTAGTTAAATATACTGGGTTACTTTGCACCACAGCTTGTAGATGACCAGTCATGTCTCCTCTCCTGAAATATAACAGGTCGTTTGCATTAGTAGAGAATAGTTTTGAGGGCAAACAGGTCGTTAACTGCGGGGACTTGGCTGCAGGGGGGCTGGAAGTGGCATGGGGTGGGGAGGGGGTTTGGGGTGTTACAGGTCAGACTGGTATCTGAGATCCTCTTTAGCTGCATCTAAATTTACAGCCCACAGAACAGATGCATACATGAAATTCAGCACCTGTTTCTTAAATAGCTAAGTTGCATAAGACATAAATGTTGTCTTTTACACCACATGTCTGATTAGTCCAGTTTATTAACTAGTGCTTACTCTGAAGACTTTCAGCAACGAGTCGACTCTGGCTAAAAACAACACAGAACAGGACTTCTACTGCTGAAACAATCAACTGATCGATTAGTTTTAGTTTTCACAAGAACGATAATTGAAAATTTTAGAACAAATAAACCCAATTTTGTAAAACAGATTTCTTTCAAGCACTTTTATCATCTGCTGACAGGTATTAAAACTGAAAATCTGTGCAACATGTACAGCTGTTGTATAACAGAGTTAATCCAGAAAAAGTTTGAAACTTCTTCTATTTTATGCTTCATTTTTAATTTCAGTTCTATTGTTTTAAGGTACAGCTGGGAACAAAATAACAGCTGAATCCTTTACAACAAAGATGATCAATCTTCAGTGTTGAACTGCATGAGGAGTAGTGCAGTAAGTGAAATCCCCCATGTTTAATTATTCTTTTCTGTCAGTAATATTTCTTTCCATTCAAATCAACAGTGACAGGGCTTCTCATGATCTGTACAAGTTCTTTATTTTATTGTAAGCACAGCTTTGTAAATGCACAGAAGAAACACAACAGTGAAAACTAGAATGTTACAATAAGAGGAAGGAAAGAAAGACACGATGAGGAGGAGAAGAGAAAAGGGTGATGTGACATTTTTTTTCCAGAGCTGTAAATAATACATTTCTACAAATTTCTCAGCAGAGAAAAAATAAGTGTGAGAGAAAGACTACAGCACGCGCAACAGAGAGAAAAATAAAAACAAGGATGAGCGCAGGTGCGCGCGTGCACCCCCCCACGCCGGGGACTCTCCTAAATGACACTGTTATTGGATATCCCATTTTAATATCATATATAGATACATATCCACTATGTGATAATAAGCCATGTCCTGTCATACTTCATGTAGTAAGCAGCACGCACCCATCTCCCCCCACGCTGCTCAGAAATGAGCCAATCGGAGATGAGCTGGGAGAAATGGAGGACACCACAGATTTATCTGAAAGGGGCATTTGTGACATTGTTCACATTAATTTAAAACCCCAGTCACACTATTCTGACTGTCAATAGGACCCCAATAAAAAGTTATTTTTTAAATTTAGTCTCATGCATAGCCAAGCACGTAACGTCTTCTATACTTTGGAATTTGAGGATGCACGGTGTTTGCTAAGATCAGGCATGACCCGCTGTGACTCGCGTTAGTGCAGCGCAGGGTTGGTTGGTCGTACCTTTTCGGCTCATCAGCACCTTTTCGAAAGAGAGAACGTGTGTTTTTATGTGTGAGTGAGAGAAAAAACTTCAGACATTAAAAACTGCTGCAGTAAAATCTCATTGCGTAAAATAAATCCAAACTATGACACAATGTAAATTTACATTCCTGTCTACCTGGCCCCAGTTACTCACTGATCAAAAAAGACACAAGACGGCACCGTTTGTTTGTCTCAGCGTTGTTTGATGAATATTAGCCCCCCCAAAAAATGAGAACCATGCAGATACGCCACTTCCTGTTGACATCAAGATGTTGTTCAGATATAAAGAAGGGTTAGAGAGGACGGACATTTCATATCTTCATCCTTGAGTGAATAGTGACAAAGCAGGGTGGAGTATGAGACTTTATGTGTGTATCTGTTTACGTTTATGGACTCAGTTCAGTCTGAGATCAGGGTGGATCCTCCACGATGATCAGGAGAACTACAACACTCCTCTTCTCTGCACCAGAACCATCACCTTGTAGCAGGGCAGTAAATGCACGAGGACTGCGTGTACCTGTGTGTGTGTGTGTGTGTGTGTGTGTGTGTGTGTGTGTGTGTGTGTGT
>JAUBNQ010000003.1:11067452-11079393 GCA_032353495.1 Ctenopoma kingsleyae | reverse complement strand
GTACAGATCTTATTTTTTCAGTTTCAGCTCCTGCTCTGGCACAGGGGGCGGGCTTAACCATGTTCTCTTCAGGTAGTGCGGGAACTTTATGACTTACAGTTTCTTACACAACATATTTAACTGCTTGGAGTGGACAAAATAAACATGGGGGGGACATTTACATTTTACTTTACAACTTATATTTAAATTGAAAACCTTAGTTTTGTTATTTTTTTCAGGTTTCAGCAGCAGTACAGTAACTTTCAGTTTCAAAGTTTTCCTTTTCGTTTACAATTTTGTTTTTCAAATTGACAAAACTTATGGCCCTGATATAGCACCATAGAAATTGAGGTTAAGGGGGTGGGCTAAGTGAGGTAAGACGTTGGTCTAACAAAAGGGTAGATGAGTGAGGGAGATGGAAAGTATGAGACGATGGAAAAGGAGTTAGAGGAGGAGAACCTGAAGGGAGTGTCCACATTGTAGCAGAGCAAACAAAAAGCCAGTGGAGTGCCTGGATCAATTACTGTCCAATCACGGCCCAGGATTCAGGGTTTGGTGGGGATTTGGGAAGCACAGCCAGTGTGGGCAGGCATGAGGTCATATCAGCTACAGCAGTTACCATGGTATCAGCATCCCTGAATTTCCAGCCCTTATGTCCATCCCATTCCATCCATTGATTAGACCTTTACACACTCAACTTTCTCACACACACTCGTTATTTTGTCATCTACCTTGAGGTTGGGCGTCTGTGTCTGGTCCACAGTGAACCTCATGAGAATAGTAAACTGGAGGTCATTGGGGAAAGACTCTCTGCAAGAGAAAATAGAAATCCACATTAAGTGTGTACATACGTCTCAATGTAAAAGGATTGTTGCCATGGAGCACACTGGAAGCTGAATGGTTACAGTCATAGTCCTCTTGTCCCACAGTCAAAAAAGGCAAAAATGCACCAAAACAAAATCATACAAAAAAGAACTGTTGTCAGGTGCCTTGACTGGTTAAGATAAACTACTACAAATGGTCAATGGTTTGTGTTATCACCTCTTATCTGATGCTAAAGGTATTATCTTCAGTATGTAAGTGTAAATAGCATCAAATAAAAGCTGAAAGCCTCAGTGTACAGCAAACACAAATTAATTAGCCTTGCTGTTCAATCCTTTCAAAGGAGTTTGTATATGAGCGTGACACCCACCGTGTGATATCTAGAGCTCTCTGAACTTTGGCTTGTACGGAGCCCAGCAGGTCAGCTCCCATCTTCTTCAGCAGCTGTGTGAGCAGGACGAACAACCAGTCTTGCAGGTCCTCCTTATGGACCAGGATGAAATCTACCAGCGTCTCCAGGAACATACTGAACACCTAAACAAATACACACAGTTTGGGTCACACACAGTGACTCAGCCTCTTAACAGTTCACATGCTTCATGCACACACACATGCACACAAGTACCCCTGTAATTACTGGATAAAGATGATTAGTTCCCATTGTGAAGTTAGTGGTTATTCAGTCATCACTGCAGTAGTCCATCTTCATTCCCAACCACCAATCAAACTTCACAGCACATCAGATCATCACATTATTAATATTATAGGACAACCACAATGAGACAAGAATTAGCAAACAGCAATCAGGTTGTGCGGGGACCATCTCTACATGCCATTGGTTGATTTCAGCGCTATACTGTAATAACATCGTGTGAAGTAGGTTAGTGAGTGTTATGCTATTGATGTGGCAACTGGTTACCAAATTTGATTAATGAAGCAGATTTACATCCAAGCACAAAGTTTAAATACAGTAAAACTAATTGACCAAACTTACTCTCTACAAAGAGTTCCACATTGTGGTGGCATAGCGGGGGAGAGAGAGACATTCGTTAGCATCCTGACAATCAATGTGCTCTGCGTTTAAGTGTACACTCATAATCATGATGTTCATCACCATATTTGGAAAAAAAATTTCAGTAGTGTAAGAATGATAGTGTGGAAAACGTGTGGAGAGCTGTGTAAATTAAAGCTGAGAAACATGGGAGAGGAGGAAGTGGGAATGGTGTGGGACAGATGAAGACAGGAGAGAGATCCATGGTGAGATGTAGTACCTTGAAGGAGGCTGAGCTTATACCGGATTCTGCCGTGCCGTACACCCTGCCGGAGTCTCGCTGAAATTCATCAAATCATCAAATATCAAACGAGGGGAAGGGGAGAAGCTCACACACCTTACAACGTGTGAGGAAACGGGCACTCAAAAACACAGGAAGTGGCAGTGTTAGTGAGAACGAAACGCAGCTAGTTAGTCAGAGAGAAGAGGCTGCAGCCCAGATACTCGTGTTTTTTGCAGTTGAGAACATGTGCGGTCAGTGTTGTTGCTTCAGACTACAGGTAGGGAGGGAAGATAGAGGAAGTGAATACAGTGAGCTCAGGCAGCGCATTGGCTCCTGAACAGTGACCAAGCAACTGACAAGGGTGGCGAGTTCACACGCAAACTCAGCCATGGCATGCCATTAGAAAACAATCCGTCACACGCTCTGCATGCCTCTGTTCATGTGTATGTCGGTGTGTGTGTGTCTGTCTATGTCGACGTGTGTGAAAGAGCAAATTTAATATCTGTGACTGCTGAAATGTGTTTGTATGTTTATTAACAAATAGATGGAACATTTGATTTGTTTTGGCAGAATCCGGTACAGTGAAGGATGGCGGGATAAACAAAGAATTTGGAATGAAAGTCAAATCAGAGTGGGTGATTGGTGAATCTACTATGTTGTTAATGTTGTTTGTGTGAGCCCTTGCACTGCATGCTTTCATACCTTACTGTGAGGGTCTGCAAACATCCTGGTGAAGATTTCACATAGCCTCTTCAACTCTACCCGACTGCAGATCAAAAACAAACACACTTAGATGAAAATCATCAATATAATTTACCCTTTGAAAGCACATTTGAATGCTGTGTGGCTGACCTGAGAGTGCGCTGGTTTTTCAGCAGTGCCTGTAGGCCTAACAGTCCCTCCTTCCTCTCAGACCAGTTGGCACTGGCACAGCGGTTAAGTACCTGCAACAACCACAAATACAGACAAACTCATGAAGGTCTGCTGAGGCTCCTACACAGCAGAGAAGTAATGGTATTAAGAAATAATGAGCCTGGTAATGGATTGGGATGGTGTTCTAATCGGATTTAACAGAAACAAGTCAGTATGGAAGCAAACTGGAACTCAAACAAATATTTTTAAACATCTAACAAACTCCATAGTACTTGATATGTACAATATGTGTAATATGTTCCGCAGTGTAAACTGTTTTATAGTATTTTCTGAAGGGCATGCGTGGCAAGACAAACGCAGTCGAGCAGTGGAGAAAGCTGCCTGGATAAAAGACCAGACGCAACGTAATGTTGTTTTTGTATCTAGTTTAGAAAAGTTTGCAGTGCTGTCTGGCACAGTGTTGATACTTTCTACTTGTCCAAATGAGTACTCCTCCGTAACGCTGTTGCTGCTCACCTCTGCCACATCTTCTGTCTGCCTCATGTAGGTGGGGATGGCTCCTCCGTTCCTAGAACTGTAAGACCTCTCTGAACAGGCGCTGGATGCATCACTGTTAGCGTCATCATCGGAGTACATGCTGTAGTTCTCATACCGCCGCCGTGCTGGCTTCTTCTGCAGGTAGAACGAAAACAGCATGAAATTAAACTGAATTTAAAGCAAAAGTAATAAAATGCATAGGAAGAAAAAGAAAACATGCACTGATGGAACACAAACACAACTAAACACAACACACAGGTAAGAGGCAGGAGAAAAACCTGACCTTGGACCGCATGTCTCCCAACAGCTGACAGCATTAAACAGAGGTAGAACTGGGGGTTAGTTAACATAGAGACACACACTCTGGGAGGTGTGTGCTGCACATGTGACAACAAAATGGGATGTGCACAGAGTTGGTATGTGTTTCTTGGCATTTCTGTATGAATGTGTGTGAGTTTTCATACCAGTGCATCTGCAAGAGCCTCCTCTACGTCTGAGCCTGTGTTAAGGACCCTCATGGCACTGACTGAAGACGAGAGACGACTGGACTGACTCATGCCAATACCTAAAAAGAAAGAAAGACAGAAGGATAGTAGGGTACATATGTTAACAAACTTCAAAATAAAGACTTAACCATCTCCTCCACTCATCTCACTTGTCAACAACTCAGAAGCCACCATCCAAGTATCTCACTCTCTTCATCATACTCATCATCATTCTCTGACATTTACACAACCCACACACACACACACACACACACTACACTTCTCATGAATTAATCCTGTAAGTTGATGGGATGACATGTTAGGTTACATTGCTGGTGTCACTGTGGGAGCAATGTATGATTGACATAAAACAAAGAAGAACGTCTTGGTGTCCCCACAGCAGAGGGGAAGAGCTACAAGAGAAAACAAATGGGCACTGGTAAGACTGGCAGCATGGTTTTAAAATGGCAACTAAACAGGCGGAAGCATGCAATTCCACTGACGTTTCAACATCCTGGAGCAGAATGTTAAATAAAAACAACAGAGGCTGATGGACAAGAAAAAACACAGACTGACAAAATAAAGGAGAAGATGCGTGGCACTGAAAAAAAATAAAAATAAAAATTTAGTAAATAAATATTAAGGCAAAGTGGGTGGGTGAGGTACAGAGAAATAGATGTACTCAGCCTTCACCTGCAGCCCCAAAAGCATCAGGTGTATGGAGAGCTCCGGTGGAGCGAGAGTAGCTCCGAGTTGCTGCAACCAAGATTAAAACACACATACAGAGTTTAACACTCACCCAAACGCGTACAACCCTCACACTGATCAAACAAGGTGTGAGAGTAGAAAGAAAGGCTGGAAAACATGCAAATGCATGCAAGTGATTGTTTTTTTCTTTTCCTAATCACCCCGAACTTTCTTAACTGTAGAGATTTTAGAGAAGAAGTAGTTCAGATTCTAAATTAAAATAAAAGCCTGTGTTTCTTTGGTTTGAGCAAACTTTATAGAGAAGGAAGGTTTTATTCTTACTTAACGTCTTACTCATCCTGATTTTACTACTCATCCCTCCTGGGTATCTGTCTACTACTACTACTCACCAAGAGGTGTGAAGGAGCGTACGGGGCTGGTGTCCCGGCTGCTCTCCCTGCTGGCCTCTCTGCTGCAGCCCTGACTCATACTGGGCCGAGGGATACGACTGCCCCGAGCTAACGCCACCCGGGTTACAACGCCACACCGCAGCAGAGGAAAAGAGGAGGAGGAGGGACAGGGGAAAGAAGAAGCAGTGGAGGGAAAAAAGTGGTAGTAAGAAGACAAAAGACAAATGGATAGGAAAGAACATAAAGGCAACAACAAAGAGAAGACAGAGAGAGGGGAAGGTACATGGATATAGACATGAATAACACAGACACAAGAGAATATGAGCGCAGGTCTACCGGCCCTGAAGGAGCATGTCAACAGACTATGGTCACTGATTGTCAAGTAACATTTTCAATATCAATATTATATATATTAATCAATATTAATCTACTGATATTATTTTGATGATAATGATTACTCATTTAGTCAATAAGCACATATGTCACATATGTTTGTCACTTTTGCTTAATAGTTTCCTTCCGTGCTTAATCAAAACATTTCATTAAAAAAAGAGTCTAAGATAACATCTTTAAATTGCTTCATTTGTCTAAATAATTGACCAGGATTTAGTTTACTTAAACAGCAAAAAGTCACATTTGAGGAGGTAGGATTTGTGAATATTTCGCACTTTGCATTACTGCTGATTGATTTTATGTTACATGAATAAATGTTTCAGCTCTAGTTGAGATGCACCTGACTGGGCCAAAGGACAGTCAGACTCACACACTATAATCACATTTAATCAGACACACACAGAAAAAAAAGGAGATTTAAGTTCAGTAATCGAGAGGGTAGGCGAAGGGAGGATCTGCGGTTTCATTCCTTAGCATGGCAATCAACTTTGATTACTTAATTCATCAGCTTCAGCATTTAACCAGCCAATCAGGATTAATCACAGCATAAAAAACAAAGAGTTACACAGTCCTGAGGAAGCCTTTCACTGATCCTGTGAGAAGGTTTGTTCACCAGCCACTGACAACAGGTTAGTAAAGAGTTCCTAAAGCTCCTAAAGCACAGACATTTGCTTATCAAAACCCAACACCAGAACATGCCACAAAGTCAGACAGGGTATAGTGATGGGCTCTATGAGGCGGAGGCGGTAAGCTATTGCTTGATGGAGGGATTTAGATGGCAGGAGAGACTGCAAGATTTGTGGTGATGGATGCTATTAAGAATGAGGGGTAATTTATAGATGAAGGGGGAAAGTGGGGATAAGATGGATTGAGATGGAAAGATGGATAACAGGGTGGTCCGGTCGAGGTCAGAGCCTTACCTCCTCTGCTTGCTCCATTGTAGATGGAACTAATGCTGGAAGGAGCTGGTTGAAGAAGAAAAGAGTGGAGGACAGGGAGAGGAGCAGAGGAAGAATAGGTGGACAGGGAACAGAAGGAAACAAAAGAATTGAGTTCTAAGGATTTATATATGAGGGAGTGTGGTTTCAAGTGCTGGCTGTGTCACATTTGAAGACATCACTGGTCATCTTATGTTATAGAAACAAACCTATGAAAAGCTATTATAAAACTGATGTAGGTGGAGAGATGTAAAAGTAAAAACATAATTTGTTCTCAAGCGAAGAATGAAATTAAAATTTTACATTTGTGTGGGTGTTTAAGCTTCACTCTGTGAAAGAGCTGTGCAACTGTTTACTCACCCACAGAGAGACGGGTGGGGGAAGAGTCTCTGGAGCAGCCCTGGCTGCGAGGGATGCGGCTGCGCCTGTGCCCATCCCCACTGGCCCCAGCCAGCACTCTCTGGGCCCCTGAGCTCATGGTGCTCAGGGCCGTACTTGTCAGCACACGACCTGGCGAGCCACTCCGACTGCCAGCTTCAGGGAGACACGGATAAAGAAGAAGACAAAATACAAAGGAAGGAAAACAGTGAAGTCAGAATCTTCCTCTGGCAACAAGTGTCATTAAACAATGAGAGTTACAGAGAAACTCAAATCCCCCTAAATCTTGGTTTTCAAACTCATTTTATACAGAATAAAAACAACTGATAAAGAGAACTGGTACTGCCCTTCACTTAGTGGCACGAGTTTCCAAGCACTTTTAGAGTATGAGTATAGAGTATGAATGTTAAAACCAATGTGACTGGAAGGAGGATTCTTGGGGCTGGGGGAGTTCAAAACCACAGTATTTAGACTTTACACTTATCCATACAAAATCATATTAGATGAGATTTTAACAACCATGTCATTGTTTTTGATGATATGGGAAAATAATATGAGATTTTATGCAAAATTAATATATTTGGTAACGTAGGTTAATTTCTCCTCCCCATGACATCCTGTCTCCAAGTGTCAAGCCGACAGTATGTCTTCCTACAGTTACTATCACAGTGATGAGAAGAATGTAATACTGAATATTAAGTGAGTGCAAAGGGTTTTGGGGAACAAGGGGCAGTGCTCAGTGCATGAAGGTGGACGTCAACTCAGTAAACATCGAACACACACTAGACTCTATAGGTCTCAGTTTTTCTCACAGACACATAAAAGTCAAACACACAGACACACACACAGACACACACACACACACCTATTTTTTCTATGTACTAGTAGCTAGTGACACCAAGCTAAATAAATATGTGGAAATGATGAAAAACACAGGGAGTATTCTGGTACTTTGAGGAAATATACAGTACAACAGGTGCTAACACACTGAACTTGAACTATTTAACCGTGTGATTGTCTATTCATTGACATCTTTCCCAGTCACCTCTCCTTTCCTTTCTCCTCCTTACTTTCACAGATATATAAAGCGCACCGTGCCTCATGTTAATCCATATTAACCTTAACCTCAGCTATCGTTTTCAAAACTGGTACAAAGTTATTTTTATTTTGGTTAGCATTATGACATTATTCTAGACCAGGGGTAGGCAAGCCCGGTCTTAGAGAGACGCAGCCCTGCTTGTTTTCCAACCATCCCTACACTTACATCTGGTGATTGGCTGAACACACCTGATCCAGGTAATCAACAGTTCCTGCAGTTGATCAACAGCTGTAAGTGCAGAAATGGTTGGAAAACAAGCAGGGCTGCGGCTCTCTAAGTCCAGGCTTGCCTACCCCTGTTCTAGACATTTGGGCTCTACTTTAATATTGTAATTTGCCCTTTTCTGTCTGGAGAACATACTTCAGCTACAATACACCCAGGCACACAGAAGAGTGCAGAAACATGAGCCTCCCAAAGCAGTGTGTTCAGCATGATCATATAACAGCCATGTTAACAGTCTCTGCCTAGTCCAAACATGCCTCAGCCAGAGTGGGAAGACTCTTTAGTGACCTTTCTAGGAGCATGTGAAGGAAAAGGGAGTGAGGGCAACACAGGAGAGGCAGTAAAGATAAAGAAAGCGGGTAAAAAGAAGTATTGTTTTAATCTTACCACCAACAGGGGTAGCAGACTGAGATCCTGAGCCATAAAGCCCATTGGTTGGGAGGAGGGGAAAGCAGAGGTGAGGGGGAAGGAGAGCAGATTAAACCATATGAATTATGGGGTTAGCGCAAAAAAGCGGCATGGAAGTTAGAACACAGAGTACGATGGGAGCGCATCCTGGTGTTCAATACCAAAATGGAAGCAAGACTGAAGCACTTTGATTAAATAAATTGATTTCTTTAAGAAGAAACAATTACTGAGGATGTGTTGCTTGAACACACACACACACACACACACACACACACACACACACACACACACACACACACACACACACGGGCGCACGCACACACACACTAAACCAGCAGAAGATGGTAGCCTGGGAGAAGCAGTGCATGTTGGGACAGCTGACATATATATGAAGTGACACCTGTTCACAATGAGGAAAAGAAAACACCTTAAAGAAAATATGCTCAAAATATGCACAGTCGCTCACACACACACACACACACGCGCGCACGTAGAAATCATTCTAACCTTCTGTACAGCTGTCTTTTCCCCTCTTTTAGTTAATCTGTTGTCCCGAGCTTTGTGCTTTGAATTCTTGCCTTGGGTCTTTTATCTACATGTCCAGATCGGATGTGTGCAATGGGCTGTGGTCCAAATCACTTTTAAACTGGTCTCCGAGCCAGCCTCAAGCAGCGCATTAGCTCTAAGTATTCTTGGATAGCAAGTACAATCTTACCTGCTTTGAAACAGTGATGCTAGCTCACTTCTTAAACTATATGAGTATTTCATATAATCTTAGTGACAGCCAGAGCCAGGCTAGAGCAGCTGAAATCAACTGTCCACCACACCATCCTCAGTGATGAGACACAGCATGCAGAGAAAAAGCACTCACTCCCTCACTTACTCCTACTTATATAAAACACCTTGATCAGAATGAGAGCAATAGCAGGTGGGCCACCATTCCCACTGTGATACACATAAAAACACACACACTCTGACACACAGAATACCTGGTGTGCAATCGGATTCGTCGGAACCTGAAGGCACAAAAACATTCACATGGAGCTTATTGTCACCATGAAGGCAACATTTTTAAAAATAACCCTCCACAATAACAATCTAAGAATCTACAAACACACACTCCAAGAAGGTCTCACACAACATTTCTGTTTCTGGGTATGTGATGTAAGTGAACTAAATACCCAGAATGTTTCTCTTGGCTTGGTTAGAGAAATGCTGTGGAGGTCGGGTGGAGTGAGGGGGTACATACGTTGTGATTGGGAGACCATCTTGGTGCGGCTGCGTCCTCTTGAGTCCACCTGGCTGGACACGCTGCTGGCAGTGGACAGGGGCTGCTTGGTACGTACACGCCCTGCATGCATGTAGAGGGGAAAAGCTTTAAAGGTATGCAATAAAACGCATTACCCCATACACTGACACCTCTATGCAAACTGTTTACAGCTGAAAGAAGTCCAGAATCTAAGAGGCACTACAGCTGACAAGAAGCAACTATGACAAGAAATGATCAGATCCTACATTAGACACTACGATTCAGCCAGATGCACACACAGATAAAAGCACCAGGGATGCTTCAGTGGATTAGAAACATGTCTTTGTTTGGTTATATTTACATATTAAACTGGTTGTAAGCTAACCAGTTGCTTATTTCAGTGTTATAGCAGCTATGGGTGCAACAGAAATTACTTTAATTATTGATAAAATGGATATTAATTTCTTGACTGCCTGAGTAAATACCTTAACTGATTCATTAATCAATATGTTTTCCAATTGTCTTTTTGTTGCTTCAGTAATCAATAAATACTTTGTACTTCATTAACATAGTTTCTTTTATCTTACAGTATGCAGTGCATCATCCAATCCACTGATAACAATCAAAGATAGAATATAATTCCATGATTAATGTTGGATTTCCAAGAGTTAATTTATTTTTATTTAGATTTAAAATGTCAAATAAATAGCTCCAACTAGAACATCCCTAAAAATCAGTGACAAACAGATCCACCTAACCATCTTACCATTGTCTGACCTGGTCCCTACAGACAGACAAAGAAGGAGCATGTAAATATAACATTTCACCTAATATGTGTAGGATACTCAAAACAATAAATCCTACTAAAACCTCAATAACAGAATGTTACAGGTGCTGATGTTTAAACCATTTCTGTATTAAAAATAAAGTTAAATTGTAGCAAAGCAGATGATGTTAGATGTGTAATTCATTTGATTCATGATGAGTTTAATGTAAGACTGACAAGCAGGGGGCGCTGTGGCCTCACACTGCAAGGAAAGGCGTTAACACGGACTGGTATGAAGTGAGGACAGGGAAAGGAACACAAAAACATGAGTAGGTTGTCGCTGAGAGCAGAGTGAGATGATCTTACCATCCGTTTTATCAGAGGCATCATCTTTAGTAGCAGAGAGACAGAAAGAAAGGGTGGAAGAAAGAAATGAAACAAAGGGAAAGAAAAAGCAAAGGATTGGTAGAAATTATGTGAAAAGATACAAAAGAAAATAAAACGAAAGGAAATAAAAATTGAACAGAAAGAAAGAAGGATACCCAAAAATAATTAAAAGGAATACAGAATGTAAGACAAGGCAGAGAGAAGAGAAACAAGAGAAGAAAGAAGCAGATTGTGTATTAATAAGAGAACATCTACTATAAAAGAGACCATGCAGATGTGGGGCTCAACATGAAAACACAGAAACGGCACAAGACACTATTCATCTACAGAACATGCACACAGAGAATATCCATATCAAAACACACACAGGATACATTAGACAAGGAGCAGGCAGCAGGAGAGGAGGGGAGGAAGTGTGTGAGTTTGTAAGTTTATCCTTTGACTCTTTCTGCTTTCACCCGTCAGAAGCCTCCACAGTGCTTCCTCTAAGGACTCCTCTGACATCTTGCTGGTCACATGCTTACCGATGTCTGGTTAGTCTAACTTGACTGACAGGGCCCTTACCCAGTGAGGAGTAGGAGCCAGGGGGCAGTCGGCCTGCTCCCCCAGCCGGTCCGACGTGCCGGTGCTTAGCGACTGCTGCTGCGTTTACATCCACGTCGCTACGGGAACGCTGCAGGGAGGCCGATGACACCCCACCCTTTGAACCCGCAGGGACTGATAGGACAGGAGGAGTGTATTGGAGAAGGGATGGGATGTGATAAAAGGATATATACAACACAAACACATGCAGGAACCACACATACACAATATTGATACCACAACATAAATACACACACAAAAAAAAAAAACCACATACACGCATCTGTGCAAAAACAAAATTGGGTGTGGCTATCAGGACTGGACACAGGCTGATGTAAAACATGAACATGATGGTAAGTCTGAGCCTGAAGTTGCTGTGTGTGTGTGTGTGTGTGTGTCTCTCTCACAGGAGTGAGTGAGCATATTATGTTTTTGAGAAAACTGCAAATGCA
>JAUBNQ010000003.1:11015087-11037586 GCA_032353495.1 Ctenopoma kingsleyae | reverse complement strand
CTGGAATGAAGAGACAATATAAGTGAGTCTCATTCATCTATTACGCTGCAGAGAGAAGTTCACGTGAGGCTCAGTAGACAGTGTATACATACTGCATACGTATTACAAGACATCGCTCGTTCATCAAGTTAAAATTCATTAAAATTTCTTGCTTGTCTTGCACAACACTCATAGACCAACTTACTCACAAGGTTCCACTGTACTTGTTTCATTGTATGGTGCCGGATTAACCACACTGGAATCACAAGACGACCCCAGTGCGGCGATTAAATTCAAACTGCAGATGTTTTAGCAAAATGTAAGTCTGAGCTTGGCATCCTACATGAATTTTAAAAAGTGCTGAATCAAACAGCCACCTGAGTTTTTGCTGACTCTGCAGACAAGAGTGACGAATGTAAATTTCTCACAGATAAGGAATCAAAGTCACTCCCTGTCTCATTTCTAAGAGGGGAAACCTGTCTGAGCACATAAATCTGATATTTAGATGAGCCCTGTAATATTACACACTGACACACAGACACTGCAACAGATGCTCTTAAAAAAGGGTGTTTTTTAAACTGACAGCTGGTTTCCCCTTGGTTTGGTTTCTTTTCATAAGTAGAAGATTTCAAGCGAACAGGATGCATCACTGCACACTTGAGCAAGTTCTTGTCCACTCATTGGTTCTGCCACCTCTGGGGCAGGAACAACAAAGTAAACAGTGAGAAGGTCCTGTTCTAGACTGGTGAATATTCATGAGAGGAAAAATTGCTATGCAGCATGGAGCAATGGTAAAATTATCAAATATATCAAACTCTTCCAGCTGAATGCACTTTGAGAAAAAGTCTTGAAAATACAACACTGCTTCACACTTTGCAAAGAAGACAGACTGTTTAGCTAAAATCTGCTAATTTAGACTGTTCCCATCACAAATGTACCACTCCAAACTTAATGTGGGACCAAACCAAGGATGTGTCTGTTGTTAAGGTTAGAAAAACACTGGTCAGACAAACAAACCATACAACTTTTCAAAAAAGGCAGATTTGAAAAGGCCCTTAGAAATAAAATGAATCTACAGTTTAGTGGTCTGTCAAATAAAGTAAATCCATGTTTATTCTGAAGGTCAAATGCATATTGACTGAGAGCTGCTCATTTACAAAACTGCAGTGCACAAAGTTTGGTAATACAACTTATTTTTCTCCATGAGACTCCCTTCTGACAAGGTCTAGGGCAATGTAATGCTTTTCTATTCATCTGTTTTTAGAGGCACAGTTTTAACACGTCCATAAAAGAAAATCAAATTGTAAATTCCAGACATTTAATATATAATTGCCAAAGATGATCCTTTAACTGAAATTACAATCCCCACCCTATATAAAACAACATAATCCATAAGCAAAAACACTGGAGTATCTTAACTAACAAATTTATTGGTTGACAGGAATTTGGCAACACAATATGTATAAAAATACAGGCATGGCAATCAACTGTAGTCTTGAGTCAACTGTAGAATAAAATGCTGACGTGTAGAATAACATCTTAATATGTGGATTCTTAGTGTCACCACCTTAGTGTGTCTTATAGTGGCCTTTAACATTCCATTTTTCTCCTCCTTTTTCACCCCACTTCCCTGATAAGGCTCATACATGAAAGAAAACTGGCTTGTGATATAACTCATAAGGGGAAGGTAGGTTGGATTTTTCTCTAGTGGTAAAGCTGAGTTTTCCACTGTGTTTCTGATTAAGATCACATCCCACACTGCGCTGTGCTCCTGGAATGCTTGTGTTGGCAACGCTGTGGTAAAACTGAACAGTCCAAAAAGAAAACCCATTAAAACATAACTCTCCAGATCCCTCTGTCCTGCACTGAGAAGGGAATCAGACATCAGTTTCCCAATTTTAGTCAAAGGAAGACCGAGCCAGGCAGCTAAAGAAACAAAAGATGAGGGGATGAGGAAAATAACAACATGGGAGCCAAGCATTACCACACAAAACAAGAATCACCTGGAGAAGGAACATGATCTCAGCATTGATTTGATGACCCTCTTATACTGACCTAATTCAGGGGGAGGAGGGGAGAAAAAAAAACAGCAGGAGAAAGGAGAAACACTGTAGGAAGGAAACAGCCTGGAGGCCTCTTCTCCCCCTCCTACACCCAGCACCCCAACAAGCTTGGCGCCCATAACCATATGGCATTGTCACATGGAGGGAGGCAGAGAGGAGGAGAAAAACGACAAGAGATGGAAGAAAACAGGCTTGATAGTCACCTTGGCCAGGAGAAAATGGGCAGGGAGAGGAGGTTCTTTCCTGCTCTACAGACCTCCTGCAGTGAAAAGCCTGGCTAGCGGGTGAGGATGAAACGAAGGGTGATACCAAAAGGCTACTTAAGTATCACTCGAAAAACACTGGCCATGTGGAGAAAGCAGTGTCTAATAAAGGTCAACAATGACACACACAAAAATATTTTTCTACAACACACAAGTGCATCTCTAAACTTTAAACCATAATGGCAGCTAGAGGTATGCTTGAGAAAAAATATTCAGTCCTGTATGAATGGTTCTTTGTGAAGACTCAGATTGCTGTGAGTGATGGCTTAGCCTTCTAATGCACAAACCATGTACAGGGTTTAGTCTGGATTCTGGAGAGGCTTAAAGTAAGTTTTGGATAAAAAAAACATGGTCCAAATCTCTGATCACACGCAAATGTTTGAGCCAGGACAAAATGAGCAAAAATGGACACTACTGCTTAAACTAGAACTGGTGTTACATTATCAGTAATTCTGGAAATTTCTTTTTTTAGCCAGTCTGTAATTTGTGTTTAACAGAATTTTAGGACACAATGGCAAAATATGCTTTTGTTTTATGTAGTGCTACATTACATTAGCCTATTTTATTGACCCAGTAACATTTAATTCATAACCATATTTCCTTTCTCATGGATAATTCACAGTAAATGCTAATTCAGTTTTAACAAGCCAACCAAAATTTAACTGTCCAAAGTCAAGATATCCTTACTGACTGTGGTGTAACAGCTCCTGCAGCTGCTTCCCATTAAATTTTTTTCACAGGCTTCTACTATGAGGCACCTGCAGGAAGAGTTGTATCTGCAGGAAGAGCAGAGTGAGTTTGACTAGCTTCATTGTTTGAAATTTGAATGCACTGATGCAGTAGCATATACAGAAATGCTGACCTCGGAGTATTTGCTCCGTTAATGTGTTGCATCCTCAAGTCTTAAGTGTCCTCTCATGCTAAAATTATTTTGTGCACTTGACTCCCAGTAGTTGTACAGTCTTCTCAAAGACCCTGAAGATCAAAATATCTGGACAGGACAGCCTAGGAGAAGCATAAACCCTTTAGGGTCCAGCGAGTGTCCCATCATCTGGCCCAGCTGCTTATACAGTAAATGTAGCATGTAATATTGATGTGCTCTGTTGTGGCACTGAGGCCTCTGTGATGATGTGAACACAGCGTGTATGAGGTTAATGTGTGTCTGTTCCAAGAGGAAAGAAAAAGCATGGGGGGATGAATCTGACTCCTTGACAGAAAAAGCTCCAGTCATAGTCACAACAAAGAAAGAATGGACAGAATAGGATACAGAACAGGATTTTTCTGTATTTTATCAATTCATAAAAGAGGAATATGAGTGTCGCAGTCTCTTTATTTGAAGATTTATTTTATTTATAAGTCAGACTTTTAAGTATAACTCAGACTTCTGTTTATCACTCTAGTTCTCTATTCCCCTCTTTAACTTTTCTCCTCTTGCAAACTATGAATCATCTCTCCTATTGTGCTGACTCAGCATCTTGCTAACAGCTACCCTCCCCCCTCCCCACACACGCTTTCAGCCCATCAGGAAGTCCATCAGCATCACTTAAAGTATACTGTGAAGGTCCCTGGGTTTCTATAGTTTATGTATGGGTCATCCAATTACAAATATGAACAAAAACATCTTAAGAGATTGGCCGAATATACAAATATTAAAAAATTGAAGGAAATTTGATAAAACCTTAATGACTGTATTGTCAAGTATCTACACCTAATGATCTAAGTTTTAATTTAATCAATAAAAGCAAAACAAAATTTCATAAATTAAAGTTTGAGCAACTGAAATAGCACTACTCAAGCATCTTTATCAGCTTCTCTCTAATAAATGGAAATCTGCTTACTCCATATTGATTTCAAACTGTTTCTACTTCACGTCTGGACCAATGTGATACCTTGGCAAAAATGGCACATTCCAGCATTTCTGAGATATGGGAGAGTGCAGACAAGGCCACCTCACACACACATGGATAGAACATGAAGCAGAACAGAGACAAGAAAACTGAGAAGAGGCAAAAAGAGAGATTGAGACAGTGTGTTTCTATGTACAAAAAGGGGGTTGGGGGTGTAGATGGAGCAAAAGCATAGGTCATAACAATGAGTCTTCTAGCCCCTCCCCCATATCATCCAGTCCTCCAGCAGTCTACAGTCCTGACAATAGATCTCCTTTGTACAGACAGTCTCATCCTAAACAACTATACCCTAACAAACTACAGCAATGTTCTACACATTTTCTAAGGTCACTTGGAAAGCTATTTAAAAATGTCTGCCTCTTGTTATACAGCAATAGACTACTAGGTTGTCAAAAAGAAACACACCTCAGTTTTCCTAGGTTTGGCAAGAAGATATAAGAAATAAATAGCAAAATCTTTTAACTTGGCTGAGGTTAGATAAGGGAGCAAGCAGTTTTATTAGGTGTTATCAATCCGATGTTCACACAACTAGAGCATGACATCTTTGCTAAAGCATTATCTTTGCATTGAAACCAAGCTTCTGGCAAATATAACATAAACATAACATAATAGATGCATTCCCTTGTCTCTTCACGTAGACTGGGTAAAATAATGAAAATAATGTATGAGCAGGCCGGAGGGATGACTGCTGCAGTGACACTGCGATACCCTCATACGATGACTGTCTATAAGATATCTCACCTTGAAATTGCTGGAGTTCACCCATCCCGTTAGCTCGTCTATTGTTTTATCAAGCCGGGGTTTGTCCTGCTCCACGTCCGAAGAGCGGTGTGGGTCATTCAGGTAGTCAATAAGGTCCTGTCCGACCTGCAACCTGCGGGAAACGTCTTTCTGTAGTACCTGCTGGTAATAATAGTCCATGTTATCATGTTCCTCCATTGGGCACTCAGTGCCGAGTGGCCAGCCACAGAAGCCGGCCGAAGAGAAGAGACAGTGGTTGGTGGGACGGGTTGTGAAAGACCGAAAGATATGTTATTTGTAATCCCGTGGAGGGGCAGAGAGGCTGTGCGCTCTGGTCTGCGTCTAACGGATGTCTGGTCAACATGCAATCCTTTTGTAAAAAGTAAAGATTAATTTTACACATAAGCCGTTTTTCTTCCAAATTCAATTTCAACTTTGTAACGTTGCGACAAAGACGTAGCTCGCTAGCTTCTTAACTATACGATAGTTCAGAAAATTAAGTTGAACTTCGAAAAAGTTAATTAAACATATAATTGTACTGGACCCCAGCAGGTTCCGTCAATATATCCGCATCAAAACAAGCTAGCAGTCCTGTTTGGCTAACTGTTATGCTAACAAAAATAGCACTTAGCTAGTTGGCTAGCACGGGGACCCAAACAAGGATAGACAGTTTCACAGCTAGCTCGGCTAGCTAACGGCAGTTATCCACAGGCCCAACTTTGCTTGGCTCCACTCCGCTTTTCTATTCCATGGCCACAGGCTGGAAAGTCTGCTGAGCTCCCAGCTGTCAACTCCTTAGGCGGCAAAGTTGCAGCAAACCTCCACAACAAGGGTTCAGCTCCAGGCCCGCGGTAACTGGTTTCTCTATAATCCAGGAATAATCGCCGCTGCCGCTAAAGCCGTAGAGAAGCGCTGAAAGCTAGCGGACTGCCGGGGACTGCAGCTTACCAGGGGGCGCAACCGACCAACGATCAGGCCGATGGGTCTTCGGGCACCGCACAGCTAGCCTGTATAATGCCTGACGGAAAATGTCAAATTATCAAGTGCAACCTGAACTACAGTTATACCTCAGTGTGACCGTTATTTTACTAAAGATGTAAAAAATATATAGATTAACTAATTATTTTTTCTAACAGACCAAGCCGCACTGTTTGTGTGGGTGTGTCTGGCGTCTACACGGCGCTTTGCTGACATCTAGTGGGTCCACTGCGGTGTGCTCAGAATTGACTTTACCGCAGTTTACTGGAATGTACTCTTGTAAATTATCTGTGACAAATCTGAGACTGGAGAGACAAAGCACGTTTACTATTAGTCACCTTTATTTATTTATTGTTTTCATTTATTTCTTTATTTTCTTAAACATAAAACTGTTAAAACATCTGTCAAAGAGAGGACATTAGTATCACAGCCAGTCAAGTCAGTTATGTATCTGAGTCTTTCTTTGCCTTTCTGACTGCTCTCCTTGTTTCAGTCCTATTCACAGTCCTGCCAATCTCCCAGTCATTGAGCACTTGGCACTACACAGCACTTGCCAGTCACAATATTGCAAGCTGATTCTGTTTAATTCTATTTTCAGCGTTTCAATTTATGGTATTTCACACCCCATATGTGTTACTCTTCATGGAAAGAGAGATAATGTTTTGATCCTGTTGATCCGAAGAAGTGTCTGAATAGAGTGAATTAAACAGTTGGTTCTGGGATTTTCCAGTCAATGTATATAACACTGCTGTTATCACATACGTTTTGTAGGGCTGTATGAGTGTCAATTTCTTGCCGATCAGTTAAACGCATTAGATTGGTAGATCTCACCAGACTTGTGTCAAATGCTATTTCTAAATAACTCCTCCTGAATAAAGATAATTTATTATATTCTACATTATAAGTAAACTGCCAATTACACACAACTAAGTTTCAAATACATAAATTAATTTGATTGTCAAAAAGTTTAGGTGCGTTTGCCCGCATTCTTATACCTATTAAATCAGCTTTAAGCAAATTTCCATTTCATTTTGAAGCAAACTTGCACCGTTAGCCCTGATTGATATCCAGATACCCACAGCAATAAATGAGAATTTCAGAGTTCACAGTCCACCTAAAAACAGTGGGTATGCCACAGTTGTACCAGTGTTACTAGTAGAGAGACTGGAAACCTACTGATGTAAACAGGTTTGTCAGTGGTGCTGTTGTAATCCAAGATGTAAACAAATGCTTAAGTAGTCAAGTACGAGCTAGTGCACAGGGCTACTGACAAGACTGGATCAGGGCACACAAGCTAACGTGACCACGCAGTACACAGGAGACACTGAGGGTCTGAATCATAGGTCCAGTTTCTCTTTTCCATTTCAAAATGAATGACAAACATTATCTTCCTCTCTGGATAGACAGGCGTGGACAATTACAATAAGCACTGAAAAGAAAAACAATATTTTGTTGGCCGAACCTCAATTTTGAGTGAGTTGCCTTAAGTGTATTTCTTTTTTCAATGCAAAACATTCTCTATACAAACAGAATCGGTATCTCAACAGAAGTTTCTCAGATGCACAGATATGTCACATGTCCCATTCGGTACCTCCTGTTTTTTCTAACTCTTCCATACCCCAGAGTTGAGCCGGATGTGCCAAAGTTTCACTGTTTACACCCAGAAGATCTGCATTTCCCACCATCCAGCTCTTCTCTTCCTCTGTGTTGCGTGTTTATTGGTCAAAGCAGAATGAATCACAGGATGGTCACATAGAGGTGTCACGTGATTGGTCGAGATGATACTCCACAAAGAGCGAACGGTTGTCCAAGAGGACAGTATCGTCTTTTTTTTTTTTAAGTTTGAACACAATGCTTTGTAGTTCCACTGTTCAGACTCTCCTGTTGTCCAGATGCAGTCCTCTGTACCCACAGGTGGGAGGGTCAGGGTTGTAAGGAGCATGATGAAGTGGAGAATCTGTTTTTTGTCCTTACAGTGAGAGAGAAAACATGAGACAGAGAGAAAAAGAGTCCATCCATCTGTCCACGATCTTTCCCCCAACCCCCTTCATGCCAAAACCTGGGGCTGCTGCAAAGCTGATTGGTGAGCGAGAGGAGAGAGGAGGGGCGGGTTCAACTGATCAGGCGATTCATCTAAGTTTTGATCAGTGATCAGGAGCAGTGAGTGGGTCCAGCCCCTCCTCTCCCCTTTACCTACCCCAGTTCCCCCCACCCCATTTCAGCCCATATCAGAGCAGCAGGACCTGTAGACAGAGGTGGCCCCCCCTGGCCCTCCACTGTCAGAGGATGATGCAGCAGCGGCACAGACGCTGGCCACCTCCATGTACAGAGGGAGGGGGTGTGACTGGGGCAAAGTAGGCATGAACTTTGATCTCTGGAAGGTGGGCCTGTATAGGGAAGAGGCATGTTAATACAAGGGTATATAAGCATCAAATATTAAATGAAAATTTAAAAAATATGTAATTAGAGAGCTCTGGAGATGCTTGTTATTGGATTATTTTAACCTCCCGGTAAAAGTAGAGATCACTCGAGAATCACTCGTAACAGTGTATTTTAAGTGACGAAAAACTGTCTTAATTTCCCCATGATTTCCACTCACCCGGATGCGTTTGATGCCAGCCCTGGTGACTTGCTGACAGTCGTAAAGCTCAATGCGCTCCAGACGATGGCAGCTCTTCAGGTGCTCCAGTGTAACATCAGTGATGAGGGGGCAGTTGTCCAGCTCCACCACGGTTAGGCGCTCTTGGCCACAGGTACTGCTGCTCAGAGCTCTGATGCCATCATCTGTGATTAGCTCGCAGTGGGACAGGGACTGCCCGGGACACAGCGGACAGATAGTTGGATTAAGCCTCCATACTCGTGCCGACAAGCTGATGCAGAAACTGGCACAAACTATAACTGAAGATATAAACGCTTACCAGTGCTTGCAGGCGAGGGCAGTGGATAGACAGCTGAACCAGGGTGTTATCTGTCACCTGAGAGGAGGACAAGCCTTATTAATGTACCATTCTCACATATCTAAAGGCAGTTGAGATGCTCAGTTCTCAGTATTTAGTGACATGTTGCATGTTCGCAGATTCTGAATCGCACTACAACTGTTATATCTCCTGTGTCACTTTCTATCTTGGTCTCTGCTTCCTGTCAACAATGACTCTCTCACTCTTGTCTCTTTTCTACACTCTAATCTCCACCCAGATAAACAACTAAAACACAAGAATGATCACAAATTCAGCATAAATAAATATATGAGCATAAAGTTGGGAATAAACAAAAAAACCACAAACTCTTACCAAAATACATTCTTCTAAGTCCATTTTTTCAAGCTCGTGACAATTCTGTGAAAATAAACAGATTGTTTTAGCTTTTGTCATAAAGGAATTTCATTCAAGTCAGAGAGAGTGACATGAAATCGGTGAATGAATAACAGTTAAAATCAAAATGAAAGTTACCCTGGCCAGCACAGTAAACCCAGCATCTGTGACATGTGAACATCGTGCAGCTTCAAGGATCCTGAAAACAAGCAAACATGAGCACTGCTTAGAAGGCTGGGCAGCTGGATTTTTGTGGCTAATTTTTTTATTTCATAATGTTGACAAGAAAATAAATCTTTAACCAGTTGATGACGGGGTAAGAGCGGGCTGAACCAAGCTATTAATGTCCTTTTGAAGGATTGTGGGAGAGGTAATTTTGTGCACCATTGTGTACGTGTGTTTGTGTTTCTCACTTGAGTCGGGGACAGTTAAGTCCCAGTGCAGTGAGGGAGGCATCAGTGATGTTACTGCAGCCAGATACACAGAGGATCTGTAGCTTGTGGCATCCTCGGCACAAACTGACCAGGCCTTCATCTGTTATTTGCTGGAGGCAACAGACACAGAAGGCAAATTACAAAAAAACAGAGACAAACAAATACATCCCTCAGACATTATTATCAGTTTCTTACTCGTCCCACCCCACAACCAAATATTTGTCTTACTGTGCAAGACTGCATATTGATGGTGGTGAGTTCAGGGCAGTGTTTCTGAAGGTGCTTCAATGCTCCATCATCCAGCTGGGTTAAAATAAAAACACGCACTCGTGATGCAGATCAATAATTTATGTATGTAACTGTGTGTTGATGTATTTGCAAGAGCTTATAACCAACAATCAAACTCAGCTTGTGACTGAATAACTCTCAGAACTTAAAACATAGAGATACATTTGACTGATTATAGAGATTATCCTGATATTCCTGTGTGACAACTGTCCTATGAAATATTTATCCAGGCAAGAAAAAACAGACTAGAAAATATTAACTTTATAGAAGCAACAGAAAAACAAAATACACAAATCACTATATGACCCAAAAAAGGACTGCCAAGGAGAATACAACTGAAGTAAAAAAAAAAAAACACACATACCATTGGATGGAAAATGTGTGGTGGAAACAGTAAGTGTGGCAAAGGGCACATTTCTCTTTTGCAATGAAGTAGTGGGAAACAAGTGTGTAGCAAGATTTAAAAAAAATAATAAATAGAAAAGTTATATATATGTTTGTTAAGCGTTTTCTGTTTTTCTACCAGCTGAGGCATACTGTGAGTTGTGAGTTTGTTTTCAAAACTGCACTAAACAGTGTCCTCTGAAAGCAGGTAACACAATATGCTGACTAACTAAAAAAAAAAAGAAAAAACACAAAATCACCATTTAAACTAGTCTATTCTTTGATTAAAAAAAAAATTGGCATTTTATATGAAACTTTTTATCAAGCATCAATTATGGTGTTTTCTTTTATGCTGCTTACATACATACAGAACTAGATATTAAGTGTGTGATCACCATTATTACTGGAACATGTTTTTTTTTTAAATGAAAGCACCTTGGAAAGAGTCTTCTCTCCCATGCATGTGTGTGCCCGAGTCTGTGTTTATGTGAAAAACTTTACCTGTGTGCAGCCTCTGAGGAACAATCCTCGTAAACCAGTGCAGCCTCTAGCCAGAGCCTCAATGCCATCACGAGTGATCTGGTCACACCATGACAGGTTCAACATCTCCAGCATTCTGCAGCCGTCACTGAACACACATATGATTCACAATATTCATCTTGACAAGCAAACAGGATCTAAATGTTCCATGTTGAGAACAATGTGCACAATGATGAGAGAGTGTGTATGTGTGTGAGTAAGAGAGGGATGCAGACAGTGTGTAGTGTGTGTTGTGCTACCTGAGAGCCTTGAGGGAGTGGTTACTGATGGACACACAGGAGGTGAGATCTAATTGTTTGAGTTTAGAACAAAATTTGCTGAGGCTGAGGCAGGTGCTGTCTGTGATCTTGGTGCAGCCATTTAGGTTCAATACTTCGATGTTTCTGCAGTTCTGAGCAAATGTCCTGGGAAAGAGTCGAACAGTGGGGAGGGAGAAGGGGAATTACTCAAGAGCCGCTTCACTGAATAAATAAGACATCACATGCTGGGAGTTGCTCAGGAGCCAATTAACACAATCATTTAAAGCCCCTGGGGATGTTTTACTATGTTTCTTTTTCATGTTGCTGTTAAATGAAAGATTTATTTTCCAAAGACCTATTCTAAATCTTTCAAAACATCTTAGGCTGTAGAGGTTAAACACATCATCAAGTAAAACCATGCATCAAGAGGTACAAAGGTTTAATATAAAAAGAAAATGACACTAACAATCTTCTTCTTTTTCTATTTGCATACACTGCAAAGTAACATTAAATGGAAATGTAAACTAATTTAAAGCAAAGTCCCCTGAAACTACAGAGGCACAAGCTGCTTAAACTTTAAACATATCACACAAGGACTAAAACAGCAAGAGAATGACTTAGTAAAAATGCGCACAACTACATTCATCATATCAGTATATGTCAGAGAGACAATGAGAATCTCACTTCATGGAGGCATCTCCCACACTCAGGCAGCCCCTGAGGCTCAGCTGCCTCAAGAAGCCTCCACAACGCTTCGAAATGTTCTCCACCACCCTCCCCTGAGAGACACAGGGACAGAAAGACATTAATATGACTTTGTCCACAGGACAGAGGATCAGCTGTGACGTCAAAGTTGGCACCAAAGCCTACTGACCCAGCACTAAGCCTTGGGCTGGATAATGCTACTCAACATGCACACACACACACACACACACACGCACGCACACACTGTATAGGCAAGCACACACACAAAACTAAGACACATCCCTCACCTCTATGTCTGTCTGGAAGTTGAACAAGTCGATTTTCTGCCAGTTGCTGCCATCTAGGGCCAGAACATTCCACGCCTGATAGGATCACAGACAGGTTGTGGAGAGAGACAACTTTGAGGCTCTTTTTAACAGTCACAGAAAAAATCTAAACTATACTTTGGGCTTTGTCAGAGGCACAGAAAAGTAACATTTTCCTTAGACAAATACCTTAAAGCTGTCATAAGCCCAGCAGCCTCTACAGCTCTGTATTCAAAGTCCCCTTGTCAAACCCTTGTTATTATTCACAGATAGCTCATTCATAAATGGCTTTCAGCTGCACTGCACTATGTCAGAGCAGTGTTCTGACATAACCAGCAGATGGCACTATGTTAGAGACATTTCCAGAGAATCCACTTTAATTTTAACCATAGCAGAGTTTATAATTGCATCAATCAGTTCTTTTGAAACGGTGAGTGTGTTAGTCCACAGAGGGTGGTTTGGGGGTGTAGAGCAGAGTGTACTCACCTTGGATACTTGGGCACATCTACAGAGTGTAACCACATCTAGATAGGAGAATATTCTGGAAAGAGAAACAAAAAGACAAATGGGTTTGTCTCAGATCACTGATTATTGTCAGGTAAAAAGCTTAGTTTCCAACTCAATTTTTATTTGTGAATCAATTTCCTTTTGTGCTAGTGAATATATGTTTTTAAGTCTGCAGAAAACAGAACAATGCCCTGTGTTTGGTAGCAGGAGTGCCCCACAGACAGGCAGTGTTTGAGCTGTGGGCCGTTCGGCCACAAAGGGCTGCATGCAGCAGGCTACTGGGTCAGCTCAATCCATTAATCTGCCAATGAGTAATCTCTGGCACTCAGACATGCAAGGCTACAGACAGCTTGGAACTGACAGACGTACTGTATATACATACACGGGAGGATACACACATGCATAAAACCAAACTTTCTCTGAGTTCCCAGTGATAAAACAGCCTCTTATTGCGCAGAGGAGTAAAAAGACAATCTATAGAAACTTGGAGGTATTCAGAGAGTTGTCAGAGCGCCAAGAGTTTGAGTGCAGCTGGGGGACTGATTGTCCTTTTAACCCTTGGAAACAGGAGCTGCCCATTGTTTCCTTCATATAGACACATTCAGAGGCTGTGTGTTTTGGTGTGCGTTAGGCCAGGGCATGTTGGGACATGTCTGTATAATCTATACTGGACTCTGGTGTCAGCGAGTACATGCATACAATAAATAAAGCAATGTCAAGACTCCCACACACAACACTCAAACACATGAACATACACACAGACCTTGGAGGGATTGTGGGCCACCAGAGAAGTGGACCAATCACGCAGGTGCTCATTGATCTCTGTTCTAATAACTGGTTAATGGCTGTAACGCTGGTCATTGATTGACTGTCTGTTTTAATCAAATACAATGTGATTTTCCATTCAGTGTGTGAGTGAGGCCTATCACCAACCTCAACCTCAAAAATTCTTTTAATTGTACTCACAGGGAAGCAATCAGTCAGACTGATTCTGTGAGTCCTGATAATAGCTCTGATTTTTTACATGATGAGATTTTGTTGAATATAGCTGGACTACAGATGACATAGACTTTATCATAAATAGGAATGAGAAAGAAAAGAAATGATGATGATGAGGTGGCATAATAGAGCACAACACAGTGAGTACCTTATGCTTTTCACATTATTACTCAATAATAAGAGTCCCTGAACACAGGCAGAACAGAAAATAAGTTAATTGTCTTTGATTGCTCTGTCGAATCCTGCCTGCGTTTGCCTTTTTTCTGACGTGGTACATAACAGGAATTTAATGGAACACAGTCCCATTTGTGGACAAAATGTACACCTGGTCCTTCAAGCATGGCTAGATAAGAGAGAGTCGAGCCTTCACCACAAGTCTGAAACTGGTTGCCATAGGAACTCCAGTCAGACATGAATTTTGGGTGGTGGTGGGGAGGGTGCTGAGTCAGTGTTTCTGGGTAAGAGGACCCTGAAACCAATCTGTACTTGCTCCATGGCTTGTCTGTCAAGCAAGCTTCGGCTACATCACGGCACAGTTCTCACAGTTTACATCAACACTGCACAAGGTTGGATAACAGCTGTTCACAACGCATGGACTGAAAGGCAGACAAGCACAAACAAAAGTCAGGAAGTGGCACACAGCAGTAATGCTAATGCAAACACCCATTCACAGATTAATTAGCCAATATTCCTACAGCAACATAATTATCACATGAACACAAGCCGCCTGAATGAGTGATTCAGTCCAGTGGTTACAAATAGTTTTTGTCTGATTTTTGTCACAGAGCATCAACACATGGACAATTAATCAATGGAGGACTGACAAAAATTTGATTTCAATAATCAAATAATCATTTGAGCCTTGTTAAAGTCCTGTATATTTACTGGTTCAAGCTTCTCGGATGACAAGACTTGACAGCTGTCTAATCTCTACTAGTACTTAGAGGTTTTGGGCTGTAGCTCCAGTATAACGCAACTATTTCCTGGACAACAGACATTAAAGTAGGTTCTTTTAGTTTTGTAATTTTACTGATACAATTATTAACTAGCTAATGAAGAAAAGAAGGAACAGATTAATCAATAAAGGAATTAGGCAAAAAAAAGGCATATTTTTTCCAAGTGTATAAGTATAAGACCTAAGGAGATTTCTTCAGAGAAATGACAGGAAAAAAGGTTCCTCTTCCATTCTTCATCTGCTGACCCCATGGATTTAAGGAGCAACCCAGTCCTCAAACTCTTTAGATTTACTCTATGCTCATGATTAATGTGTAATTATGAAAAAAAAGTGCATCTTAGATTTACAATGGATTGTTGATTTAAAAAAGAAAACAGATGTATTCTAGCATTATATAAACACCTATTTATATATCATGGTGACACAGCTTAATAAAATTCTTAACACAAAAAAAATAGTTTCCATAAAAACAAGATTTACTGCCACCATACAGTTTTCCTCACAGTTGATGTTGTGTTAATGTCACATGACAGTAGGTCGTGTGTTGCAGGTAGTGAGTGCAGGTTTTTCCATCCACCAGTGATAGTGAGCTGGTGGTAAGGGGTGTATTGGAAGTCTCGGTGGATCACAGCTGGAGCAGCAGAAGAGCAAAGCACTGCGGAATTCCCCACCAGCTAAGATGAGCTATTTATAGCACACATAACAGACAAACAGTTTTATCCTCCAAAATCAGCGTAGAGGATAAAGAAGAGTGAGTGCGTACGTGATGTCAGATTTTTGGGTCACACTCAGCTAAAAAAAAATATTGGTCTGTAGGTCACACGTCACACAGTTAACAGAAAATCATTTCTGACTGGTGACTAACATACATCATACAACACACACACACACACACACAGCTGACTACAGTACACATGCACACAACTTGTGAGAAACCAAACACACTCCTTCACACTTTTCAAGGTTGCTTCAGCTAATGAGTAACCATGACCTAAGTCTTTGTCCCTGTGTATGATCCAGTGTTGTGTTTTCATGTGTTGCATATTATTACTCTTACCTAAGTAGAAGCTCTTTGGGGAGCTTCTTGTTAATGGGGGCTTCCTCGCTGTTTGAGAACACCTGCTGAGACACAAGATAAACAATAACAGTAAATTATTGTTTCTGTATGTGTGCGTTTAAGGTGGCTGAGAGCAATACGATAGAAACAAGACACAGGCTGCTAAAATTACCATACATCATCATTTTTATCATCACAAGAAGTTGGCAGCAGAGACCTAAACCAAGCATGGAGCTAATTTTATTTAATTTTTACAACTCAAAATGTGTTTAATAAAATTCGATGCATGCACTAGCTTCACAGCTACTAATGATAAACAAGCTTTTACTTCCATAAGTTATGCTCATAAACAAGTCAGAGCTACATTTACGTCTTCCGTGTCTCCTCCTTACAAGCTTGTTATTCTGTTAGCCTGGTCAGCTTGTTGGCATGCTTATCGTAATTAGTCTACTCATTGGATGTCTGGCCATCTGCTGAGTGGGACACACACACACACACACACTTGCATGCTTGCAGGTGATTCAAGTCAGACCTCTCTGAGTGATAAACAGAGGCAGAACATTCTACATCAGGTGGGCTGTATTCAGCCATGAATTTAAATTACGGCAAACACCCACATTCGCTGCGCCTCTGCAGACACGCATCCTGCCGGTATTACACTTGTATCCTCAAAATCCCAGGAACTGTGTCTAATGAGGTTGACTCCCTGCTGTTGCACATGCAAACCCAAACACAAAGGGGAGTGAGGAAGGGCACAAAAGGAGCATACATGTAGGCTGATTCTGAAAATGTCTCTATGGCAGGCACAAGCTCCTCAGTGGAGAAAGCCATAAAAGAGAAGGAAGATGGGGGAAAAAAGGGAAGAAGACAGAGAACAGGTGGAAGTAGGAGACAGAGAGTAAACAAAGAACTGGTGCTGCAGACAAAGGACTGCTTCAAAAAACTGTGCAAAAGTCATATTTAAAATCTGAGAGTGAAAGGACAAGAGCGAGAGGGAGAGAGCTGAGGTGCATGGGAGGAAGTAAAGACCATTTGAGAGGAAGTGGGGTCAAGACACAGAACAGAGGATGTTGATCCAGTCAAGGTCCAGCAGAAGATTAACTAAACTGGTCTGAATTTTAACATCTATGGGAACAACACAGCAGACACAGATCCTTAATCCGAACCTACTGATTAACTACATCCAATAATAGCTTGAGGATACAGTTAAAACCTTTTCCATCACTGGTCTCCGCATTCTTATGCACTGAGTAACACAATATATAATCTACCTGTAGGGGCTGGTGGCAGCTACCACTATGCTTAATAATATTTCAACAAATGTTTTATACAAATGCTTTAGCATAAAGCCTTCATCGTTACCACATGACGTTTAGTTTTAGCTATAGTTAGCAATGTGTCAACGGTCAACTGAGTCAGCGGAGAGTAAACTGACCTTAATTGTACAATACTGTAGGAACAAATCTTTATCTGTCAACATACAAGGCATGTGGTGGAGGTGGTTTATGCTTTAGGACTACATTTAGACTTAGTTCCAAACCACCTCTGCAACACATCACTCACCTTTGACCTTAAATGGTTACAAACAATCTAGAGTGGCTGATGCATTTTATGCAAGCTAACGTTGACAAAGAACACAGGCAACAAATCTTTTCATGATGTACTTTAAACTTGCAAACTGAGACTCAACTGAAACTGGATGTGATGGCATCCGGTCTTGTACTGTTCAGAGCAGCCAGACACTGAAAGTACTGCTCAAACAAATGATCAACTATTTATATTTAGTCCTCAACAGGTTTGATAATCAAGTAGTCAGTTGATTACTTGATTGATTACTTATACATGTATTCATAAAAGATTCTCCCCCTTTATATCATGTAGGGCTGCCACTAATTACTTTCACTATCAGTTCACCTGACAATGATATTCTCAATTAACTAATGAACTTAATAATTAGCACACCATCAAGAAAGTAAATGTGAGAACCCAAATGAATATCATTAGATGTTCTTTTTGTTTGTTCAAGAAACAGTCTAAACCCCCCAAAGATATTCAGTTTACTACTGAATAAGAAAAAGAACAAAGAAAAAACACCATATTGTCAGATTTGTATCGCTAAAACCATGTGACTTGAAAATGTACTTACATGATTAAATGAATATCAAAATAGTTGCTGAATACATTTCTGTTGCTTTGGCGGACTAATCCTTGTTCTAATATCACTGTAAATTGAATATTAATGGGTTTTGGACTAGCTCAGATAAAAATCTGACAATTGTAACGAGGTAATGTAAGCTGTGATGAACATATTTCACTATTTTTTATTTCACATGCACAGGTAGTAAAATATGGCTAGTTCAAGTTCCAGTTTAAAAAATATTGTTCACAAGAAAAGGGAACAGAAGTGCACCATGCACTGGTTTAGAGAGTACTGGATTGCATCTTTGCAGGATTTAGAAACAGCTAAACAAATAATGATAAAGATCTATGTCATGTCATATTTCACTTGTGTGCCAGTGGAAAGAAAGTCAACAAGATGACCAACAGAGATGTTAGCATCCCGCCTCTCTCCGTGTTATGTAACCCAAACTCCACGGGAAAAGTTGCCAGATGAAATGGCATGACCACGGCGTTTGGTGTGTAATCTCAAACGTGAGTTTGGCATCATGACAACACGTTTGAAAACCATCTCTGAAACGTACGCTTCATTAAAAATGATCACCTCTGCATTCTGGTGCCCTCGTTGTCTGTGTCAGCAGAGCAGCATTCCCAAGCAGGGAGTTCCTCTCTGCAGTCATACCCCTATTCCTAGACAGTGCACAACAGGGTGGATATGCAAATCTAGCTCAGGTGTCAAGTTTCTCTGCCACAAAAAAGCAGCTATGAAGATATTAGATCTGGTCCATGGAGATCAATTGCTGGCCTACAACACATCAGCTACAAGGGGCTTGTGCCAGGTGTTCACTGTCTGTGAGGCAGCCCTCCCAAGTCACTACCCCTTAACTCTTCTTCCTCCCCGTCTCTTACGCACCAGCTTGTTTCCCACCATACACTGGCTCTCATCTAAGAAGCTTACAACCCTGTTGTGAAATCCACCAACACGGCAACGCACATCAGCACTACTACCACCTTCTGTTCTCTTTCACTTGCATGTAGAAAAACATGTTCGCACCACTGACAAGCAGCTGAACACCTGATGGGGAAAGTCAAGTACCATCACGTCAAACCCTGAAGAATCTCAACTATGTGTGAATGATATTTCAGATAAACAACGCCGACAGCTAATGGGAGTCACAACCAGTTGGACAGGAGCTGATTTAACGCTCGCACACACAACCGAGAACATAATGCTGACACGGCAAATCACTGTAATTATTACACCACAGGCATTACGTATCAAATGTAGGTTTATGTGCTGAGGTGTGTTTTAAAGCAACCTGTAAAAAGATTTGAACTATTTAAAGGTATTGTTACTCACATACTGCACTGTACCATTAGGGGCTACTGTACTTATACTCTGCATTTAATGTTTCATTATATTTTAACTGGCAGCAGATACATTTAAATTTACTGCATGTGACAGCGTCTGTTAACCATTTCTTTAAAGATACATAAAATATAACATATAGTCTGATATTTAACTGTACAATAGTACATAGAGTAGTAAATGTTTGCTTTACTTTAACAAGCTACAAAATAAAGCCCTGCATGTATTAGTAAAGCATCAGCAATAACAATGGAGTAATACAATAAAAAATTGACATAATGTCATTTGGCCATGCATTGTGAGTTTATTGCCAATAAGCATTGATGGATACTGCTAATAATCCTGGTTGATCAATCACTGCATTTGAGCTCTGAGCTCAGGCCAGTAAGGGTATGTGTTTATCACTTGCCTGCAGAGATTATCATGGAAATGTGGAGCGGTTATGGGAGGAATCATGATAATTTATATTATCATGTGGCATATACTACATTAATACTGACTGGGGGAGACAAAAGAAGATTCTGTTGTGTGGCAGTGAGTCAGAAAAACCACCCAAACCGCATGTGGCACCTGTCATTCACAGGTTTCCCAGGAGGTGCCACAGGTTTTGCAGTGTTGTCTGCCAAACCCAAGTGATGACTAACTGAATGCTGCTACTCTGCTTGTATTTATAACATTACTCTCCATCTGCAGACCCCCACCCCCACACACCCCCACCCCCTGAAAGCCTGTAACCTCAGGCGACAGTGCCAGCCAGCCTCGGCCCTGATATATTGACAATCCTGGGCCACAGCCCTCCTGTCCCGCAGTCCTGAGCTCCATGTTGTCACTGTCTACTGGTGCGGCAGGACAATAACAGGATTTTGGATTACCCTTGACCAACAAAACGCCTCGGCTCCCGAGTGCGTGTAAAATTAGGAGCAGAGCACACACACAGATACACAAACACACTTTGCTTATACAAGCCCACGACTCCCACGTCTACTAGAAACAAACAGTTTAACCGCTGGTGGTCCACTCCCTCGGTCATACCTCGAACCGGCCCTTGGTGATACCGTTCATGTCTGCGGCGGCACGTCCCTGCTACTAACCGCACAGACACCAGCCGAGCCGTTTGGCGAAAGCCGTTATTGTTTTTGTCGCCGTTTTATTTTTGGTCGGTCGGAGTGTAGGAGCCGAGCTGGAGCTGGGTCCTCACGCCCTCCCCCCAGCCGTCAGCGAGGCTCCTGTCTCCGGGTCAGTGAGGTGGTGCCGAGGGTGGTGTCGGTCCGGGGCGGCCTGCGGTAACGTCAACAGTCGTTGTCTCGGAGACCAGCGGCTCCCAGCCCGTCTCATCGCAGGGCTACCAAAATAACAATAATAACATGGACGGTCTGTCAAGTGACTTCACTTCCGCCTCTCCCTTCATCGCTCCAGCGCGAGTCAGCTGGCCCCACACCTCGCAAGGTTACCAGAAACACACGGGGAACTAAATATTAATCTGTCTTTATCCCTCCCGCGGCACACTTCCCGCATTAAACACGCGTTTGTCGGCTGACACGGTCGTTATTTCTCACTGTTTTCTGTTTACGTGCGAGGAAGGGGGAGGGCGCACGTGACGTCATTGCTGCGGGAAAAGCACGCGTGGTCGATTTGTTTTGATTGTGGGGTCCCGCACATATGATGGAGGATAACGACAGACAGGTCCTTTTTTTTTTTTTTGACCGCATTCACCGAGGCAGTCACGCGTGTAGCAGCACCGGGACGTGACCTGACACGAACCGGTGGTCCGACTGAAGGAAGGAAACACTCGCATCTGTGAACGCGAGGTCCAGGCGCCAGGATTTTACCTCTGTCAGTGATCTCCAACACCGTCACACTCAGGCTGCAACCTGCGGGCACGCACACCCTAAACAACTTGGGCTGCAAAATGAAGCTGTTTCAGATTCTACTTGTTTAGTAATAAGTCTGTACAAACGAGGGTTTCCGCCTTGAAATAAAAAGACATTAGTATGACAGTAAAATTACAGAAAAAAAGTTAGTTTAAACATTTTAACTGGTTAATGTTTATGGGAAATGGCTTGAAATATTTATATTACTTTTGCATTTTCTCACATTTTATTGGAATTTTAAAAACTTTATGGATTCAGTTGCAGACCAGCTTGTGATTATGCAGATTTTTTTCATTTACTAGTGCATCATGTTGTAGAACATGGCAGTGTGTTTACATGTATTACAGATTGAAGAGGCAGGAATAGCTATACACATCCCTCAGAATGATGATGTTTATTTAACTAATGTGTTTTACACGACTAATTTGTAAATACATGCAGTTAAATAAAACGTACAGCATTTCCCTCTAAATGTGCAGGAGTACGTGTAAACTAGTAGAAAATTAAATAAAGTACCCTAGTTTTCCTAGTTACATGTGGGTATCAAAGTGAAAGATGAGGCCAATATTTGACAGCACATTTGCAGTAGACAGTATTGTTGTTCTATGGTTGAATGTACAAAGGTAGATTTTCATCACTATTAAAATACTTTACTTGAATATTTCCACTTTATGTAACTGTGCTTCCACTTCTGCACATTTTAGACATAAATATTGTACTTTTAAGTGTAAAAATGTATTTGACATTGCAAACAATTTGCTGTGGGTATTTTCTAAAACCATATTTCTTATCATTATTAGCATATTTATACTTCTAGATCAGGAGTCTGCCACCTTGTTTCTGTTTAAATATTAAAACTGTATCAATTTGTTTAATTTACTTTAGAAATTTTAAAAGAAAATTTTAAGATTCAGTTGTTGACGCAAATCTATTCTACAAAAGCTTAAGCTTAAAAATCTAATTTAGCTGTTAAAAGCTCCCATCCGATAATATAAATAATTATAACACTATTCTAAATATTAATTCTGCATAATGAGCATTTTTACTTATGATGATTTATTTCCTGACAATACATCTGTACTTTTACTTTGGTGAAATTTTGAATACATTGCACTCACAGGTAAGGGAGTATTTTTACTCATTTTATTTGTACTTTGACTTAAGTAAAGCATCTAAATACTTGTACCACAGCTATTGCAGATTTTGTAGAAAGAGCTGCAGACAGACTTGAGTGTGAGTTATAGATCCAGACTGAAATATCTTCACAGATGTTTTCGAGCGCTACAGGTAGGGGGCGCTCGTGTGCACACAGCCTCATCTCTTCTTTTCCTGCACTGCCAACACAAAGTCTACTTTTGTGAGTACATGTATAGCATAGCTCAATGTAAATAAGGCAGGACATGCACTTACAGTTCACATTTCAATGGTTAAATGTAATTAAGTACAAGTACTTAAGTACTACTGCTACATCTGTGAATAAAATTTA
>JAUBNQ010000003.1:10992999-11014987 GCA_032353495.1 Ctenopoma kingsleyae | reverse complement strand
AGTCTTTCATCTGGGTGCAGCACATTTTCAGTGACAGAGTCACCCCGTCACTGCATTTCAAGGTAATTAACAATCTCTCATCAAAAGTCAAATTAATTAACTCAGTTCTTTGAATAGCTCCATGCTCTTTTCATCCTGACTCGGCTGTGGCTGGCAGCTCCTTGTTGAATGTGTCCTGAGGATCGCAGTGACTCTGCTAGTGGTCAGCAAGGCCATCTATTCCAAACACATAATGTTTTCAGATGACACATGCACGTCCACTGATGATATAGCACAGTTTGCCTTTTGTTTTTCATCCATTATATTTAAAGATGTATTTGAGTTGTTGTTTTTATGTCTTTCATTACTGTTTGAAAGACAGCTTTTATCTTTTGTGTGGCTGTACATCAGTTTACCCTTTACTTCTTGTCTTCAAACACCATGCAAACCTCACCTGTGCTTTTTAAGTGTTAATATTTGATCATGCTTATAGAGCACTGAAGCTCAAACACTCATCTATCATCACTGCAGTGTAATTGAAGGATTAACACAGTTAAAAATGAGTGTGTTTTGCTTAGCTCTGCATGAAGTGCCTTTTGCAGGTCGAAGACACACACGCATCAATCATTTCTCCCAAAACCACATTTTGCCTGCATGCAGCTTTTGGCTTTCAGAGCTGTTCCTATTTTGCTGGACCCCAACACTCATAGTGGTTTAGGAGGCTGTTGCCATAGAGACAGACTAGTCTTCCCTTTGTCTCTTGGCTTCACCAGTATGACCAATGATTTCCTCTGAGTCAATCACACACCTGCACTACACCTCATTCTGACAGGATGTGTCTCAAATGGGAAGTCGCTTGTCTCACACATACTCAGAACACTCTTGTGGCTGACGTGTGTGTGTGTGTGTTTACTTCCACAGATTGTCTGAAGGGTTTGTCCTGTGAGATTACACACCTGTGTGATGTCTGGACATGTGTCTGCCCCCATGGACACCTGTGGCGAACATAATTCTCACCAGCCTGAGATGGTGCAGGTGTGAATCACCGTCTCTCTCCTCTTTGACATCCCTCTCCTCTCTCCCATACGTCCTCAATAACATCTGAATTGGACATTTATAGGGTGAAAGTACAGGTATGAGAGGTGCACGAGTGAAGGGTGAGTAAAACTGGAAAAAATATCATTATGGGATTTGAAGCCAGAATGAAAGAACAGCATGGGCGCCTCCACTGGGGGACAGGGAACATGAAGACTTATGAAAATGGGAAAGGTGGACTGTGAAAGAAAGAAATGGAAAAATGACTAAGTGTGAATCCTCAATAATAATGATGTCACTCCTTGAGGGATTTCTAAAAAAAATGGATGGATGGATGTGCATGCATCTACACACACACATGTTGCTCCTGTCCCCGACTGTCTGCAGTTTTGTCTCACTTGAATTCACACCCATCATTTCCTGCAGCAGGGAGCAGGAAAACAATCCTTTCCTCCAAGTATCTTCCTCTTCCTCTGCGGTTTCTTCATCTTCTTTCCTTCTCAATTGACTGTTCTTAGTATTAGTTATGTATTTTATATGCAACATTCATGCATCTACCCAACTTTAATTCAGAGGCAAATATTTTTTTACATGATAGATACAGTTAATAGTTATTTTACAAATTACTATTTTACATATACAAACATACATACAACATACATACAATTATGATGCACTGTTATAGATTGAATTATTTTACATTAAATTAATTAGAACTTCAACAAATCCAGCATTTCAATGTGAGTATTTGTTTCTTTTCCTCATCTTAAATTACATTTATCTGAATAATTACTTCACCCACCATTCACTCTTAATATAAGGTCAATTTTGCTTTTCAGTCACATCACATGGACATCTTCAGAGTCTAGAGTTGTTTTTATTATGAAATTGTACATTTTTCTCATCAAAAGTTCACCAAACGTTCTAATCCATGAAAACAAGCAAACATCACATGCTACCAAACATCATTTGGAAATTGTAGGTGAGATTCCTTGATTGGTTTCTGTTACCAAGTTGAAGTACAGTTATTGAGGCGAGTAATGAACTTGCAGCTTCTTCTTGTTGCTTGTAGAGAGAAACATGCATCTACTGATTATGCAAATGACAGTGAGATTAAGTTGCATTTGTTGCATGTGTATTTATTTGAAGTCACATATGTGCAGACTGTGATAACTGCTGTTCTCTGTGTGGAGCATTTATATAGGTTGTAACATATGATTTAGGTTTGCTGGTGTGGCTCCCTTTTTGTATATGGGTTATCTTCACCTGCAGAGTCACTGAAACAATTCATTAGCCATCTTTATCTCCCTCAACAAATGGGACAGACACACACACAATCACACATACACACCAACACTGCAATAGAGACAAGTTTGGCTTATGGTAGAAGGGACAATTCACCTCAATTAAGGTTTGTTTTCTCAAAGGATCATCTCAATTTGACTGCACTGAACCGGGGGGCTCATTATCCAAAGGGTTTTAAATTGTCTATAAATAGCAATGCAGTGTTAATGTGTTATTCTTCCACACTAATTAACATTTCTCAAACATTTAACAGGACCTTTTATTCATCAGCTCACAGGCAGGCTTACTGTGTCTTGCTCAAGGACACTTGAGCAGCAGCAGTTTTAACACCCCCCTTCGTTCTCTTTGTAAAGGAGCAGTCCGACAGTCTCTCTGACCATCTTTGCCCATCCTGAAGATTTTGAGCCGTGACGTATTTACTAACGGGGACGCGCGAGTTTTCACACCGGTGCTCCATCTGCTTGCGAGGGCGACTATTTGGGGAGATAAACTGCGCCTCGCTCTCGAGCCGCTCTGACCGTTTTCTTCCCGCTGTCACCGGCAACTGTCAACAAGCTTCTTACTCCTCAGTCCACCTCTGTCCACCAGGAGAGAAATAGCAGGAGTTTGCTTTCCACTGCCACTTTGATCTGCACTACGGTGAACACAAAGTCATTTGGAATTTTTTTTTTCTCCAATATTATAAAAAGTGAGATTTAATTTAACTAACCGAGGGCGCAGAAAGATGCTGGATCGCTGTAGCCAAATTGTTCAGTCGTTGCTGTTTGGATGCTTGTTTTGTCTTGTGGTGACCACTGTTGTAAATGCAGACGGTAAGTTCATATTTTCAGCTACTTTACTTTTCAGAAGAAAACACTATATAAATGTTTGGTGCACAAACCGTTAGTCAAAGCGCGTGCCAACATTTGGCACCTGCGTGTCATCTCGTGCATACTGTGATAGTCGCCTTAAGGCATTGTCCTTCTCGTCCCCTGGTGCTTCTGTAAAATAACTGTTTGATCGCAAAATCAAAAATCAGTCTTACATGTCTAATAAACCTGTGCGTAATGGATACGAATGCTGTTTGCGCGCGCACTCGTATTTATTTCGGTTTAGCTTAATTTAGCCTTTAAATATGAAAGCAGCTGTTTTTGACAACGTGGTGATAATGAAAGAAACAATAAGATATAAAAATGTGGCGTTAGTATTATTTTGAATTGTATTGTGAACTAGTATTTACTGTATTTAATAATGACTGGTTACCAGGACATGTTTTAATTAACTCCAATGAAAATAAATATCTGTATTATGACACACGTGATTTAAGATATCAGCCTCAAAGTCCATCCGAAATCCATCCATCCATTTGTGCACTGCTTCTCCAAAGTATGCATAAACAGCGTAAACATATAAGCATATAACCAATGCTCCATTGTTCAAGCTGGTCACAAGCTGGAGTCAGTTCTAATGTGGTTTTTCAGAAGATGTTATAATGAATGCCTGAAACTTTAAAGTTTGGATACACTTCATTTGCTTTTGTCTTTATTTAAAACAGAAATGAAAAAAAAATTGGTGTCTTCTTACAGAAGACTTTATAAAGCACTCACCAAACGTGTGACTTTATGGCTTTATGCAATGTAAGAAGTCAGTAAGAGGTAATAAGAAGCTTGAGATATTTTTCTATTGTCTCTTCCTTTCTCTTATCACAGGTCGAGTGTTTGTGTTGGATCTGAGGAACTCCTCTGGCCTACAGGGTTTCAGAGATGCTGAGCAGGTTTGTGCCTCCAGACACGCCCGCTTGGCATCAGCAGAGGAGCTCCGTCACGCTGTGGAGGAGTGCTTCTTCTCCTCATGCACGCGTGGGTGGCTGCATGGAGGCACAGTGGGGTAAGAGGAGACAAGAACTATTTGTCTGCGTTGTTTTAAGGAATATGTAGGGAAAAAAGTGATTATATAGAGATGTCAAAGGTTTGGTGTGTGTGTGTGTGGCAAAGGCTGATAAAGAGAGAGCGGAAAGACAGAAGAAAAGAGTGACACATTTCAGGAGGGAAAGGGAAAAATCAGAGAGGAAGAGTGGGAGAAAGACTCCTCTGTTCCTTCCTGGCGGAGGAGGGAATTCAGAGCCGGGGTGTCATGTCGACAACTGCCTCCATTTACACCTCTCATCTCCACAGTAATATTACATGCAACTTTCTGCACCCAGAGACAGAGGAAGACACACAACAGACAGACAGTCAGAGAGACAGAGCTGAATGTGGCCCAGAGGAAGATGGGTACATCATTATAGTCAGGTGTATGATTGACAACTCACAGTAGTTGCTAAGAATAGACAGGAAAAACTGCAGCCGTCATGGTATGTGTAGGGTGACATGGAAAGTGATTACAACCCTGAAGGTTCCACGGTGGTTTGGTGTTTGTGTTTTTTACTGCCCTGATATTTTTCAATCTTTGATTATTAAAATTCAGGTGCACAGGAAATAGTAAAAAATATTTTCTTCTATGTCTCTGCTCTCCCCTTCTCTTACTAAACATACATGTACATATAAACAGTACTTTTTTACTTACTAATTGAACTTTAAACACAAGTTGCAAGTGAAAATGAACTGTTTGTCTTACAGATTAATGGTGTCCAAGGTGACATTCAGTTCTGTAACATAAAGATAAAAGCAGTAAATCTTCACATTAGAGATGCTGGAATCACAGAATTCGGAAGATGTTTGCTTCATCAAAGCCATGAAAACGGTGGGGCACAATGGTGCTTTGTTATCAGTATTAATGTCAACATACTAGACAGACTCAAAGCTTATAGTGCTTCTACATGCGTCTTAAGATATGTGAAATGAGTTATACACTGTGCCACTTGACAGCATGTTGTCTGATGAGACATCGTTCTTTCCTGCTTTTCATATAAAGCTGCTTGTTGGTTTGGTGATGTGGGATCTGTTGTAAGTGCCGCTCACTGCACTCCTCTCTATTTCTGACAACTCATTAAAGAAGTGACAGTAATCACGCTGAATGACGCTTAACTAAACTAACCTGTCATTTCAACATGTTGCAGAGTTTGGTAATTATTTTAATTAGTGAATTGAAATTTACCTTCTGTTGATCCTCATGCACCACTGGGTTTTCATATGTTAAAAAATACACAAATCAAGTTATATTATACAAATAACAATATGACATTTTGTGAAAAAAAGAGTGACACATGACAGCTGTTTTAGCATTTTTGCCTTTGTTTTGATGGTGGGAGTTTCTCTGAGACTTGCAGCAAATGTCAACCGGCCAGACTTGAACTGGGGTGTCAGTGTCTCAGACCCCTGAACCACCATAATGTGCCAGTTTTGCAATATCTTACATTTCATCCACTCATGCCTCTTCTCTGTTAGAATCAAAATGGAAGCAAATTGCTGCAAAGACATATCAACAAGTTATTTATGGAGCTCCTAGGCTGCAGTGAGCACATAGACTTACACAGTGCAGTGGACAGTGGAGATTATTCACCTTTGCAAACGCTCATTTTTTTAACATGAGGAAAGGTCTGGCCACACAACCAAAACTTGACTCTGAATCAACTTCACATTCCTCTCAAACACTAAAGCGCTGGTGTGGAAAAGGCCCTTCCTTAATGTTTAAATATTTTCCTTGCCTGTTTTCACCAGCACCTGATTGAACTATATCGCTATGCAGACTTGCTGATTTTCTTATTGGGGGGTTTTTGGGTTTTGTAGAGTGTTGGGTTCTGGTTCTGACACTTGCTTAGTAGAAGAATTACTCCTTTCACTTATTAGATTTGCGTTTCTGTTTTGACAGTTTTCATGTAAGTCACACCTCACTGACATAACAAGTGGTTCTCTGGTTAACTCCCTTAACATGTTGCTCGTCCCTGTCAATCAGCAATCGGCTGCCCCACTAACAGCCAGTAGGGTGGTGCAGACTGATTTAATGTGCACCATTGGGTCTTTTTCCTGTAATAGTTTTGACACAAATGTGTTTAGTTGACGTGTACCTGACCTATAATAGAGATCTTTTTGCCTGTTCCCATCTCACTGTCTGTCTCTCTTGTTAATACACACACACACACACACACACTCACAGATGCCTGCAGGAGCTAGAGTTTAATGTGAAAACAGTCTTTGTGGTTTTTGTCTCTCCTAGAGTGTTTTCTTGAGATTTCCGTCTTGCCGCACGATCATTCTCTCAGACTTTTGTCCTTATAAGCTGAAGTTAGCGTTGCAAAAGCAGTATGACTCACACTACACACTTCTCACAGTTTCACCGCTCTGCCAGTCACATTCTTTCCAATTACTGATGCTTTGATTAACACACGGGCTCACACACAGGCACAAGTCTGGGCAGATACCTTTTCTATTTAATGATGTTGAATTGTAAATATTACTGGTCATACCGGTTGTTAATGAAAAGTGTAATATCTGGTCTTGCAGTGATGTTTCTGAACACTGTCCAACTTTGCTTTGAATTTTCTCTCCACATGGGGTGGATTGGTATCACCAGCTGCTGTGGGAACATGATTTGACTGGCCTGGGAAGCCTGAGTCAGCCTTATCTAGTGCTTCTGGATGATAAATGGCCTAATGATGCTTCAGACCTCTGTAATAATATGGCAGTTGTGGTGCACTGACCACGTTACTCATTTGGTCTCTGTGGATTCATATTAAGTCCCTGATGTACTGATATATGTAGTTATAACTACATATTATGCCTTTAATGGGAAAATGTATTACTACTTAAAGTGTGATAATATTCTGCCACAGGCTACAACTGCTGATACTGCAGCATGTCTGAGCCATGATGTCTGCCCTGGACTCTGATGTCATGCTATAAAAATATTTAAACAACTCAGACTCAGACAGCATCAAGTACTGTGTGAACTGTGTCGTCATGTTACCCATATATACAAATATAAACCAGAGCAGCAGCTTCACATGTGATATTAGTCAGCAGAAGTCGCTTTTACTTCACTTCTTACAGTGGAGAAAAATACATTGTAATACATACATAAATTCATAACAGAGTCAAAGCAGCATTTTATAGTTCTAGATGGTTAAAGTGGAGCTGGTTTGAACTACTTCATGTTAGTCCAATCCAGTAGTTCCTAGAAAAATTGGAGACATCATTAGATGATTAATGGGGTAGGAAAGATGAAAAATATGTTCTGCTTCACAAGTATTTTTTGGATTTTCCACTATTTCTTTGTACCATGTTGGATTGTTTGATGTCTCCCCACAAGTCTGGACTTTGGACTGGGCCAAAGGACAATCTGCGCCTTGTCTCGAAGCCACTTCATTTTGCCACCGTTTGCTTCAAGTCATTTCTGTGCTGAAAGGTTAACTGTCACCTAGTCTCAGGACTGATTTACTCAACTGTGATCAGTCCCCCTGTCCATGCTGTTGAGAAGCCCCCCTGCCCCCATAGCATGACGCTGACACCTCTAATGTTTGTGTTTGGAGCTCTGCAAAAACAATTTAAATTTGTGTCATCAGACCAGAGAATCGCCTGCTCTCAGAGTCCTTCAAATGCTGTTTGGCTTCTGTCTAACCCCTCCAGCATAAAGGTCTTTTTGATGAAGTGTTACTGAGATATTTATCCTTTTGGCAGGTTCTCCCATCTCTGTACATGACCTCTGAAGCTCTCAGTAACTTCTCCCATTTCACAATTATTGAGAGAGTGTGTTAGAAAGTGTTAGAAATGGTTTCATACTCTTTTTCTGATCTGTCCCTCACCACAAAATGTTATTGTGGAGGTTAACAGTGAATTTCCTGGACTTGTCTGGACATGGAGTAATTTTCTAAACTATGTCCAGTCAATTTAATACATCACAGGTTCAAGGAAATGGTTTTGACCACTTTTGTAAATGAGAGATTTAAGTTTTTTAATTTGAACCCATTTTAAAAAGAGGTAAATACTCTAAAATGACTATAACATAGACGAAAATAGCTCTTGCTAACAGCTTGTAGATTTCCCAAAGAGGACAAAGGATAATGTAGCAAGATGTGTACTTAGGAGTTTCTGTGTACTCTCTGTGTGAGTGAACGCATGTGAGAGTGCGTTAACAGTAAACACTTGGTTTAATTATGACCACGCTCAATCCTGGGGTCCCTCAGAGGTGCCTAAAAGCTTTGCTGTAGGAGAGTCGGTCTCACATGAGTGTAAATAATGTGTTTGTTGTTTTTTGAAGATTCTTATAAGAAGCTTATAATACAGTATGTCTTCTTTTTTAACTTTTTATCTACTTGTCTATCAATCTGTGTTTTTATAGGACCACAGTGTGTAACACCGAGGGCAGTTCACTGAAAGCGGTGGATGTGAGAACAGAAAATGCTACAGAGGACACAGCACACCTTGACGCCTTTTGTATCAAAGACAAAGGTCTGTAAACACAAATACTGATGTAATCACTAATAATTTATTTGTACATATCAGCCTATCATAAATAGCTGAGTGTGTGGTGTTGATCATATAACTTGATCCATGATGTATGTACGTAAACCAAGATGGAGCTGAAGCTAAATTCCACACACCTATGTGTCCACACACTGACTGCGGACAGGCAAATGGGGTGGGGGGTGGGGTGTGGAGGAGCAGTCAGTAGGTTGGTTTTGTATTCAGTAGCATAGTGTGCATAGTGTTTATGTTTATGGGTCAATGTAAAAATGAACGGTACAGATCAATTTAACACAGGAGACAGGGTTGTGGTTTTGTCTTATGTAGCTGTTATCAGGCCAACACACAGTAAATGTAACTGGACCGTCACATTACAGTGAAGTAATGTGAATTCGTAGATGCTCTGTCACTTTCATTGGCATCACACAATCTCTGTAGTTGCCAAAGTGACATGGAATTGTGCATTCCCACTTTTTTGTTATTTGATGTTAACGACAGTATGTTATTGCTCATTTATGATGCAAAAGGTGCAGTGTCTTTCAGTATTAAGGTGTTTTCTGGAAGGAAAAAACATTTAAGTCACACACAACGAATTTATTCAAAAGACTCTTACTGAAAAATAGTTGGCAGGGATGCAAGATTATTTGCTGACTAAAAATTGCAAAAATGCACTTTTTTTCCAATTTTGACAATGATGCTGCTATAAATTGAGTAGTTTTATCTAAAAATATTGGACCTTCATTATGGGAAAAACACATGGTGTTCATTGTGTAATGCTGCGATAAAACAATATCTGAATGTGTTATTCAAATGTTTTTATTTATGATAGTGAACGAGATAACTGAAAACTTAGACTGTGCTGACTTTGAATAGCTACCATGAACAATTAAACAAGAGTCAAGACAATACGTCGCCTTTATCTCATCCCAGGGGCATTGTTAGTGGTTTGTGTTTGTCAAAATTATATCCACATTTCCCCAAAACCCCATTGCCTCCTGTCCCTGGAGTCATTCTTATCTCTTTCTGTTTACAAATGGGATAATTATGCTGTAAAGCTGGATAATAATGATGAGTCATGTTTCATTATCCAGCCTGTGAAAAAGGGCAGTCACATCTTCCTACATCCCACTTTCTATGTTGAATGTTCCCCTTTTCTCACATTTATTGCACCTCCATGTTTCTTGTTGACAGATGTGCCGTGTGGAGACCCTCCATCTTTTCCTAATGCACGTCTGCAGGGTCACTCTGGGTTTGAGATGGGTGATGAGCTGCTGTACACATGTGTGCCAGGCTATGTGATGCCCAGTGGACAAAGTGCCTTCAGCCTGCTGTGTGATAGCTGTGGGGAGTGGTATGGACTGGTGCAGATTTGTGTCCAAGGTAAGAAGGCATCTAAACTGTGAAGAGCAGGACAGAAATGGAAAGAGAAATTCAGCCTTTTGCTCCCCCTCTTCAAAGCTTTGACCACAGACCACAGACCACATTGAGATCAATCTCCTCACTTCCTTGCTTGTTAGCTTTTAGGTGACCGTGTTTGAGTCCTTGGCTTTTGGGAAACAGAGTCTTGGTTGTGATTTGGGAAGAAAATGGCTGCTATGACACCACAGTGTGACATGCCCCAGTATGGCCCAGGTCACAGCAGAGGGAGAAAGAGTCCATGTAGACAGAATACCAGGTTTGTGTCCAGAGTTAGAAAACAGACATGTGGCCACGTTTTTGCTTCAAAGCACAGGTTTGGAAACTTCCCCAATTTGCTGAAATTTCTCCAGTTTTTTTGCCTGGATCTCAGAAAGTCCTGCTCACGGCCAAGCATTGTGACCTTTGGAGGTGCTGTTTCCCTTGTTTCCTATGTTTATACTATGCTTAACTAAAAGACAGTTACAGGAGTGGTATTGATCTTCTCATTTGACCCTTGGCAACAAAGGCAATAATTGTGTATTCCTTAATGCCAACGTTTTCCATTAAGGGGTCATAAACAAAATGACTGCCCTAAATAACGTTGATATCTTTGTCAGAACCTTGTTGTAGTTTGTTTGTATGTTCATTAATGTAAAGATTTATTGAGCTGATATAGTTTATGTTTCTCTGTGTGTTTCATCAGATGAGTCTGAAGTTCACATAGATTACGAGGACACATTCACAGATTCTCATGGAGAGGCAGAGCGTCATGAGGAGAAACCAGAGGGGACACACGGCCATATGTATGAGGAGGTGGATGGTGCTGCTTCCCGGAAAGGGAAGATGATTCAGGAGCAGCAAGAGACAGGCTTCAGTATTGTAGTAGAGAAGGAGCATCAAGGCCAGCATGGAGAACAGGAAGGGAGAGGAGAGGTGATGAAATTTGGAGGAGGTGTGGAAGGAAGAGAAAAAGATGAGGAACGAGCTGTTCAAGACTTCATAGGCCATCCAGCAAGGGAGCAGGAGAGGAGAGAGGTAGTCAGGACTGATACAGCTGCAGCCACCGAAGCACCTGTCTCTCTTCTCTCCCAGAAACACATGTTCTGGTTCCCCTCTGAGGCCTTCCAGGAGGGAGGACTACCTGTCTCTACCAATCCAGTCACACAGACTACGCAGAGAGCCTCAGGCGCCCAGTCAGAGGAGAGCAAAGAACAGGAGAGCCAAGAAAGGTACCAGCATCCCGTTGGTGGTGATGACCATGATCTTGAAACGGTGGATCGTGAAGATAGTCATCATGATCGGGATGACAGCCACCACGATGAAGACGAACACGAGGATCACGTGACACACTACATTCCAGCTCAGCATGATGACCTGGATACACCAGACAGCCACGAAAATCATGATGATGATCACAATGACCATTATTACAGGGGTGAACATGAAGATGATCGCTACGGCAAACAGGAGTACGATGATCGAGATGATATTCGTGGTAAACATGAGAGCAATGAGAATCATGAGGATATGACTGACGATCGTGTTGATGTTGATGATGATGATGAACTACAGCATCCTCATGGTTCTGAGGAGCATCCAGAGCGTGATGACCATGATGACGGTGAGGAGCATTACGACCTGGACGAGGACAATAATGATTACGCTGATCACGAACACGATGACCATGACAGCTACGATGATCACGATAGCCATGAAAGTCACAATGATGGTCACCAGCGTGTCATCGTCTCTATAGCAACAGATCAACGTCAGAACATCACCCAGAGGAGAGCAGGAGGAAGGAAAGCCACCACAGATGAGACCTGGCTGGATGGTTACCCTGTCGTTCTGGAGGAAACAGAAAAGGATGAGAGGGGAACAGCTGTGAAGTCTACAGACAGACCCAATGAGGTGGAAAATCGTGGACCTGCCTCTTACACCAGCTCCTCAGAGCCTGAGTTTCCTACCACTGAGCCTGAATGGGGTGTGGAAGAGGTGTGGGCTGGCTTTTTCCCCACCGCTGCTCCCTCTCCTCATCATTTAGAACCCTCAGACTCCCCCTCAAACTCTGACACCTTGGACTATGACACACAACAGGCAGCTCCTACTCACTCCTCACTGGGGGACCTCACTGAGCACCCTCTACTCAATCACGGTCCAGCTCCTCCTGTGCATAACAGCGACATCCTCACTGGTGTAATGGAGGAGCACACTATGCACAACCTGCCTGGTGAGACCGGTGAGAGGGGTGAAATAGAAGGGGAGAGAGGGGAGACGATCTGTGCAGGTGATAATTGCCCTCCACGTCCCCCAAGTTCCTACGGCCAAGGTCCCAAAGTGGCAGCCATAATCGTGGCGGTGTTTGCTGTCGCCGCGGCAGTCATAGTTGGGGTGTGGTGTTACCGACGGCAACAGCAGAAGAGCTCAGTGTACGAGATGAATGGGAAGGGCCAAAGTCAGAGCAGAGAGGGCCAACAGATAGAGATGCAGCAAAAGGTGTAAGACGGAGATGGAGAAAGAGTGATGGACAATGGGGCAGGGACATTTAGGAAGATTCAGATGAATTTAGAGAAAAACGCAGCCCCTGGTCTCTGAGAAACTACTACATCTTTGGGGATTTTGGATGGGTATGAACAGATGAGTTGTGTTACAGCTCTGTTTTTCATGTGACACAGAAAATGTGTAAAAATTAAAACAATCACTGAAGCTTAACCTAGTAAAACCTGAGTAAAACAAGACGGTAGCCGCTCTCTGCCACTCCCACTTACAGTTTAGATTAAGAAAATGTGTCCATGTGTGTTATACCTATCTATTATTTTCGAAACTCTGGCATCTAACTGGACAGGTAGACTGGCTGTTCCTGGACTGGCCACAGCTCCAGGAACTGAAAAGAGAGATTACAAGTAAAGACATACTTGCTTGCCTGAGTGAACTATGGGCTGAGACTCCAAAGCTTCAGGACAATATAGTAGAAATTCTGTTACGTTGCTGTTATTGTTGTTGATTTTACTGAGTGCTCTGTTTATTGTTGATATGAATTGTTCTGAATTCAACAATCTCAATCTTTTCTTTCTGTTTATTGTGTTTTTAAAAATTGTATCCCGCTCGTGTATGTTTCACATGACAAAGGTTCTGCAGTTCAGAACTCTTGAGATCGTTGCAGCAGATCTGGGCAGGTACTGCTAAAGGAACCGCCTGGAGTCTGTCAGACCAGTGCGAGTGGTAAAAAGTGATGATGATTAGACCAGATGAGAGAGTGGAATGAGCGGTATGAAGAGAACTGAGAGGAGTAAGGGAAAGAAAAAGAGGCAGGGCAAAGGTGTGAGTAAGAAGATTGTGGGAGGGAAACATTTTAAGACTTCCCTGCCTCTGTTGGCTTTGACAGGCAGCTGGTGAGAGATGTAGAGCCTATGTCCTAACTGCATACTTAGTCTCGTCTGTGTATGTGTGTTTGTGTGTGTGTGTGTGTCTGTGTGTGTGTACGTGACAGACAGAGGGTATGCCTGTGTGTCTCAGGTCTGTGCAATCTCTTGTTAGTCTGCGGTATGTTGTGTTTGAAGTTTCCAAGTGAAGAGCCAGAGTGGATGCTGACGACATTCAGACGAGCCAGAGATCAAACATCCTGATGCAAGAAACAAAAATCACAACTGCACATGTAAAAGTTTCAATTCAGAACATTTGAGATGTTCTGAAACTATTCCGATTGCTAATAGTTATATTTGTGGTTGTTAGCTGCTGGTAGAAGCATCTAGAATTATTACAAATATGTGTAATTCAGACAACCTCTTAATTAATTAAATAAATAGCAATATCAGTATCTGTGAAGATTCTCAGTCATCCAGGTCGCAACCTGCTACTCCTACCAGTCAGTCAGACTTGAGAAAGCCCTCTGGAATGGAAGGGTGAAATATAGTCAAGCAACAAGTCCAGTTGCTATTGGAAAAAGAAAACCTTTTTTGAGAGCAATATCAGTAATTTTAGCTTAGTCATGAATTCATAATATCAGTATTTATATTATTTGGTTTTCCATCCAGTCTACAGTCTACTGTTGCCCTGTATGATTCTGTAATATTTTGTTTCCATATTGTGCCAAATACTTGAGAACAAGGGTCAAATACAATAGGTGCAAATGTAAATAAATTCATATAAAAATGGGTGTAAATGTAGATATTAGAGTTTGTGCTTTACCTGTCAACAATGGATGGTAGTGGGTGTTAAAGACAAGGCACTTTATGGTGCCATGAGTCATGAATGATCATTAAATTCTTTCTCATAACATTCAGTGTTATGTTATTTTTTAATTAATATTTTAATAGTGTAGTGTTTTAATCTGGTTATAAAATAAGTTTGGATTTGGATCAGTTAAATGAATAACAACCAACTTCTCCAGATTTCTCCTAATTTAAATTGCTAAAAATATTTCACCAATCTATTTAATTTCTGTATCGTGGTGTCTGAAATTATATTGGCACTAATCATGGGTGTGGGCACTGGCAATGGAGTGCGTGTTATTTATAGGTTTCTGTAACTATTAATCAAAGATCTCACTGTAAACTAGTGTCTAGAAAATCACTTCAGACAGTCAAGACAGACAGGTTTAAGTCATTTCCACTGCCTGTAACTATATACTCCATTAAACACAAGTACTGTACTTGCAGGAGTCAGATGCAGGACTAAAGATGAAATAAAGACCACATTGTGCATAAATAACCTGTCTGGATGTACAGTAATCATCAAGAATGTTAAAATGCTGAGAATTAATTTAGAAACATGACACTAAGAGAAGCTCATATTAAAAGCCAAACATATAAAAAAAAAAAGTTTTGTCATTGCTGTCTCATTCACATGATGTCTCAATGCCTCATCTCAAACATCCCGACATGTTTGTTGTCAGGATGAAGCATGTACTGTGTAGGTGCACCCTAAGTCACAATAAAATCCTAAACACGTGGCTCTATTAGTTTTGACTTGTTGTTGTTCAAGTAGATGCATTCACTCAAGGCATGGATAATAAAATGCATTACACTGTCTACTGTTTACCCTTCATTGTGCATGTGAGTAAAAGTGACTGGTTTATCTCAAGGTGTGACTTTGACCTTTGACCTTGACTCCTGACAATAAGTCTTTTACTTTAACTAAGATTCAAGCTCCTTTTAACAGCCATTATCTACCTCTATGTTTTAAAAATGTTGAATAAAAGAAAAGAGAAAGATGAAAAATGAAGCACTGATGAGGGAGGAGCCATAAAAGAGACATTTAAATACAGACCAGTTAGAGACTGAGAACGCAGAGATGCAGACACAGAGACACAGTAACACTGAGGGAATGTTCCTCTGTGGGTTTTTAACATCACTGTGTGACAAACTGCACAGAGACTCAATGTTCAAACATTATTAAACAACTCAGTGTTTTCTATGGTCATGTATCCCTGCTCAGCACAGCCCAAGACTAGGTTTCCTCCAAAGGACACGCTCAGAAACCCTGCTGTTCAGATCTCTATGCTTCCTTCTTTACTCTTCATTTTTAATGGGGCTCCAGTCAAAAATCAGTGAACTGCAACAGAGAACTGGTTGATTTTTTTTTGATGAGTTAATCATCATTCAAACTAGTCCTACTTCTTCTAATCTGCGATACTTTGCTGCTTTGCTTTGTAAATTGACCATTTGTGGATTCTGGTTAGATGTTCAGACACAATCAGCCATCTGAAGGCATCTTCAGACCCAGAAATTAAAATATTAATAATACATTAAATAATAACAGGAACACTAAAGGTCTCTAAAGTTTTTTTTCCCCAAAGGGCTGCATCTTAAAAATCAGAAACTGTAATATTAAACCAACACTGAAATGATCAAGACCTGATATTTGTCATGTTTTATTATTATTTTATTGAAAAAAATTATCATTTTTTTAAGACAGCATACATAATTCACAGTGAAATAATTCATAAAATAGTAAGAACGTTTTTAAAATCTCTAATACCAGACGATCATTTAGTCACTGTGTTTGCCTCTCAACTGGTTGTTTAGTGCACAATATGGAAAATTACAAAAATAGAGGATCAGTATTTGGAGGTGCAAGTAAAAACACGCTGACCACTTGTAGCCTCTTACAAGATCCAATAAATATAAACTTGAGGAGTATTGGTGCTGTTTTGTTGTTTGTGCTTGTTGTTCAGTGTCCCGGCATAGTTTCCAACACAGACTATTCATCCTCGTCCAGGAACTCATCTATAAACTCCACCACCTCCCCCTGTGGACACACATGAAAAGGAATCATCCAGACAAGTCAGGAGGCTCTGTTTTGTTTTAAAGTGACATTTTGCACTAAGTGAATTTGCATAAATCCCTTCCACTTACAGCTCTATCTGTGATTTCCCATACCTGGCATTACTAAAGCGATTATAGTCAAAACTGAATGGTATTTGCCACATACAGCTTGTAATCCTGGCTTATGTTGCATTGGCCTGATGGCCACAGTCCTTGTGCTGCATCATGATAATTTAGAGAAATGCTGGTGTCATGCTGCCATCCCATGGCAGTCTGAAATGTTGCACCCTGATAAAAAAAACAGGGCCCACATTGTACTGCAGGGCATCATGTGACCAGACTGAAAAATCCAGGGTTTTTCCATAAATTACACAAGAACAGAGGCTCAGAGAGCTGCAAACAACATAATCCTAACTCAAACTGATTTCATGGGAATGATGCAGGTCTAGTTTTAAGACACTGAATCTTATTTTCGCCTCCCTTGACCACAGATGAGATCCTAGCTGGAAGCACCCTGTGACGTACTACTGCACAAAAAATGTAAACACAAGCACACACCTCGTCGTCGCTCACCAGGCGCTGTCTGGAGAACTCCAACATCTGCAGCTGCATAGTGGTCTGGTTGTAGTACCGCAATGCCTCCTGTAGCAAACACACACACAAAAAAAAGTGTGTGTTAGACAAAATATGGAAAGAAGGCAGAGGGAATGTGCTAGATCAATTTTACATGTAGCCCAGTGAACCTGGTGATAGCTTTATATCTGTGACACACGTGAATGGTAACAAAAGCAACACATTATTTCATACAGCTTAATATTTACCACTCATGAGGCATGAGAGTGATATCAAACTAGCTCATCTAGCTCTAGGCAAGAATCAATATAAAGATGTTTCCCAAAATCTTAAACTCTTCTTTTATAGTGAGTTATAAAGAGGAGTAACTGATCTGTGGACTGCGCATCAGTGTGAGTACAGAAAGTGTGTGTTCATTAGTGTGTCTTACTGATCTGGGGAGAAAGTCCTCCTCTGTCAGCCCCCACTGACTTTTGTGGAACTTGTAATAGGCCACATTATTCTTCATAACTTCATCACTGGGGTCAAACAGCATGTAGCTGGCTGCACATGGCACTGCGTTCTTCAGGTCATTCACTGAAAAGACAATTATTACTTTTTAAGTGCTTTTTCATGATTTAAAAAAACACAGTAGAGCTTAGAAACTCACAAAGAATAACAATACTAAAGCTGGTGTATAATTGCAAAGAAAAGTGTGTCAGTAATACCAAAATGGTTACAATGCTACTTACATTTGTAATAGGAGAACTGCAGGTAGTGGTACATGGTGGCCACAAACTTCTCCACAACAAATCCCCCTACAACAGGTGTCAGGTCACTTTCACACCTCACTTTCCTCTCTAGGACTTCTATATAGTGATCTGCAGACGAAAGAAATAAACCATGATTTTTTTTAACATTTTCAGAGTGATGAGAAATAACATGATAAACATATGAGCATGAACTGACCAGCTATGGAGGGGTAGAAGTCTTTGAAGTCTTTGACATCCCTGGGGCCCTCAGACGCAGCCAAACACTCATCGTAGACCTTAAAGAAGTCTCGCAGAGCCAGCTCCATGTCTGACACTGATGTACGGAAGTTGTCCCCATTATATGCCCTCACTGAGCGCACAAACAACGTCTGCAATAACACGTGACAAAAAAAAGACAAAACAAAACAGTCACCTTTAACTACCTTTACATACTTATATGTAATGTACATATGTTAAAGAATGCATGTTATACAAGATGTATCAGAAACTGTCTACATCAAAAAAGCTACCTCCAAGATCCCACACCTCACAAGCTGTAGTTAAAAAATATGGAGATGATCGCCTTAAATAGTTGAGATGCTAACTTTGTTAGCGCTTCAGTAGTTTAATTCTGGCTAGAGAAACCTGTGGCATGTGTTGCTGCTACATGGTGACTGGATTCATTAAAGCCAACATGTCAAAACATCTTTCGATAACAATGAATGTATGGACCCTTTCTTGACCACATATGAAACCCGACAAATCATAGAGACTTCTGACATTTTTTAAGATATTTTTTACGGCCATTTGCCTTTGCTTGTTACTGTAAGTAGAGAGAGGCAGACAGGAAACGAGACGAGAACGGAGTATGAGATGCAGCAGAGGTCTTCAGCTAGGGATGTTGTGTTTAAGTGGCTACCAGGGTGCTCCAAGAGAAAGAAAAGCGGCAGAGAGCAAATGTTGAGACCCCATTTAGGGAGCAATGTTGTCATATAGACCAGTCTGGCCTGCCAACCACAGGCCACATCTGCACCCACAGAGCCCAGTAACAGGCCAGTTTGAGTGTGTGAGCATGGGGGTATGGGTGTGACTCCTGCATGCACAGTCTTCCCATGTGTACAAGCTCCCAGAGATCAGAGATGATCCAAACTAAAGAACACTGAACCATTATTTGTGTTGTTGGTGTGTGTGTGTGTGTATACCTCATAGGATTTGGTCTCCAGGTCTTTGAGATGTTCTTCTGCACCAGGCAGACTCTTGTAATAAGCCATGTTCTTCTGCATCATCTCATCATCTGGGTGTTTTAGCAGGAAGGTGTGGGCAGCAGACACTGCCTTGGCGAGGTTTTCAGACTGACACAAACACATATTGTAAACTGTTATTTTGTGGGAACTAATAAAGGAGATAACACAAATCCAGCAGTAACACTGTACATAGATAGACAAATTACTGAGTGAGGTGAGGAGCATTTAAAATGTGGATTACGTAAAGGAGCGGCTCACATTTTTTTCCACTCCTAATTTAAACTAGATTGCATACTGTATGTACAACACATTAAAAGTGCTACGTGTTTATGTAATTCTGTTAAAACAGTTGTTTCAAATCAATATCAACAAAAAACTGAATCTTGTTTTTCTCTGGACGGTGTTTCCTTCCTGAGGGACACTAAAAATGAATTATTTGTACTCAAGTACTAAATACTGTACAAAGACTCATGAATTCATTCATTCAAAATGAAGAACAGGAAAACACAGGCGTGCAGCATGGAAAGTTCAGGATCTCTGAACCCCTCTGTGCATCCGTGGCACGTACGTAAGTGACGTCAGAACGCATTTGAGGAAAAAATCACTGCCAGTTTAGTTAACTTAGAAACTGTGGGTGTACTGGTTAATATTAAATAATAGGTTACTGGATAATCAGCGTAAACTAAACATTAATATTCGTTTAACTTTGATTGAAGTAGTTTGTAGCGGTCTCTTGACTCTTCTTGTTGCCACACTGTCATTCACATTTTTGCTTTACCTTGAAGTAGGCATACTGCAAGTATCTGTACGGCTCTCTCCTCTCGAATTCATCTATGGTGTCCCGGCTGGGCATTGTCTGTCTGAAAGCGGGCAGACCCTGTTTGCAGCGCTTCAGGCACTGCGCCCTTTTCATAACGTTTCCAAACGCCCGCAGCTCTGGAAACTCGGCAAACTTCTGCTCGTCGTCCAGCTTCACGGAGCTGCAGTTGAGATTGCAGAAGGCCTCGCTGTCCCGGAGCAGCCGATACAGCCGCAGAGACACTTCCATGTACTCCACCGTATCCTTCCACTTCTCCCCGGTGTACTGGTCCAGTGCGTATTTGTAAGCGGACTCCAGAGGCATCAGCTCATGCCTGGGGAAACTCCTGAAGCTGTATTTTTCGTACTGCGAGTTCACCACACAGGTGAAAAATGCGATTAGTAGCGCAGAGAATAGTCGGGAAGAAGAGGAGGGTGCCATTTTAAAGTTTGGCAGCTGGCAGAGTGTCTGGCGGGGGTGATCCCGGACGGCCAGTGCGCCTGGGTCTCTAGGACCGCCTCAAGTTCCACCACGTATCCGGACAAAGCCTACCCTCCCCCGGGCGCGGGGCAGGATCAGTCGCTCCTCCGGCGGGTGGGGGCTGCTGGAGCTACTCCTCCCCTAACTTAAAAGAGTAAATCCCTGTTGTTCTGCCCATATACAGTGCAAGTAAAAACTGACAGCGTACAGACCTTATAGACTACAAAATGACCGAGGAAGACATTTCTGTAGGCTTCTGTTTTGTTATTAGGTAAAGTCGTTTTGTCATTTTGATTTTAAGAGCAGCCAACTTATTTCCCCATAAACCATTTCACTTTATACGTCTCCTCTGGGTCACTAATTGAACCCCTGCTGAGGTGGTGGTGTGTCCCTCCCCCTCTCACTGCCACGTAGAGACATTCCTATCTGGTCTCCCCCCTTCAAGGGCCGGAATCCCACCATCTCAACAGTATCCATGCATAACAGCATCCACCTTTCAACCATCCAACTTTATGCTCTGCTCATTGTTTGACAGCAGTTGAGATGTGCGCATTGTTCTGATTAATAGATGTGTCTGCAGCTATGTGGAGACCCCCACGTTACCACGTTGACACATCTCAGAGACTGCACTGCGCAAGAGCAATACGTGGTGCCCCAACTATCGCATTCAACCCTGGAGTGCGTCAAGTCAGCCAAAAAGAAAGTCAAGGACGCAGGAAGTATTTCAAAATAAGAGCACAGATGTTCCTGTAAGTTACATTTGTATGTGTCTGGTATCAGATCATGTACTTTCATCTACTTCATCATCTAATTTATTCCAGTTTCATCAACAGGATATTGCATTAAGGTAATTCGTCGAGGTTTTAGCTTTAGTTTTTAACCGGATGTTGTACATTTGTTTTCTGACTTGACAGTGATCGTTCCTCGGGATCAGGGGCAGGTCTTCAATCCAAGTCTGAGTAGAGGAAACCAGCGCACCGGGGAACAGAGAGGCACCGCACGCACATACGGGACAAGCACGCTGTTATTGCCATCGTTATTAGTTTGTCGGCAGTGAAAATGATTCATTGCGTGCAGAGGGTGTTGTATCTGTCAGTTCTGGTGGCGTTCGCCGCCTGCAACGCTCCTCCGGTACCGTTAGACGACATCTTCATTGAGAAAACTTTCGTGCCAGACCAGTGTGTGCGCGCAGTCAAAGTAGGGGACTATGTCAGGTATCACTACAACGGTATGTTTCCGGACGGCAAGAAGTTCGACTCTAGGTGAGCATAAAGCAAAACGAATCACTTTGTTCTTAGTTCACTCTGTCTGTGCAGCGCAGAGCGGGTGCACGGTGCGAACAGCGTGCGCGACGCGTAAAAGTGCGCGTTTAGTGGTTCGCCCCTGTGAGCCACGCAGGCAAGCAGGCTGACTGAGCTCTGAATCCATATAAGCTTATTCCAGTGACCCTGAAACCCTTTAAATATCAACGACCCCAACAGAGATTGACAAATGAGTCCAGTTTAATCAAATGAAGAGTTTTAGATGAGACTACAGATTAATCTGATCACTCTGGCGATCAAGTCCTTTCTGTTGGATCTCACTGCCAGGACTTCAGGGGGATTCTACCTGACTTACCCTCAATAATAACAGTATACCTGGAGGACTGAATTACCAACAGGGCAAAGTGGGCAGCAGTTCAGACTCCAAAAGAGAGTCAGTTGGTCTTTGATAATTTAATTAATCTTAATCTTGAATCTTTTGCGAATAAATACCTGAATAAAGTAAAAATATTTTTTAGTAGGGGCCTTGCAGCAAA
>JAUBNQ010000003.1:10967209-10979263 GCA_032353495.1 Ctenopoma kingsleyae | reverse complement strand
ACCATAACCAGAAAAAATTAACACCAACACCAATACTAAATACTCAATTTACAGAACAAAAAAATAGGTAAAAAAATAATAAAAGTGAATAAAAACTATGTCATTTCCAGTCATAATCAGTCCTGCATGTAATGTAGTAGGTTATCAGATTATAAATATACTATAAATATGAATTATGATTGTTTTCATCACCCCGACCCTTAACCTAAAGGAGAGGAGTTGTACAGTTTGATGGCCACAGGCAGAGATGATCTCCTGTGGAGCACCTGATCTTGATCAGTCTCTGGCTGAATGTGCTCCATTGTCCAGCCAGGACACTGTGTAGTGGGTGGGAGGGATTGTCCAGGATTGTTTGGACATGAACCTCCTCTCAGATACAACGTGTAGAGGGTCCAGCTCTACTCCCAGAACTGCACCAGCCCTCCTGATTAATTTGTCCAGTCTGTTAGTGTCTGCCACCTTCATGCTGCTGCCTCAGCAAACCACAGCAAAGAAAATGGCACTGGACACCACAGACTCATAAAACATCCGCAGCATGGTGCTGCAGACGTTAAAGGACTTGAGCCTCCTCAAAAAATACAGTCGACTCTGGGCCTTTTTATACTGAGCGGTTGTGTTTGTAGTCCAGTCAAGTTTATTGTCTCAGTACACGCCCAAGTACTTATACTCAGACACAACCTCTACCTCCTCCCCCCTTATAAAGAGAGGGGTGACAGGACCCCCAGATTTCCTGAAGTCCACCACCAGTTTCTTTGTTTTGCTGATGTTGAGCTGGAGGTGGCTGAGCTTGACACCAGTCAAGTTGTTCACCACTCCCTGGTACTCTGTGATGTCTCCACCCTGAATACATCCTACAACTGCAGAGTCATCAGAGAACTTCTGAAGGTGGCAGGATTCTGAGTTGTACCCGAAGTCTAAGGTGTACAGGGTGAAGAGGAACGGAGACAGAACCGTCCCCTGTAGAGCACCTGTGCTGCAGACCACAGTGTCAGACACACAGTTCTGCAGGCGGACGTACTGGGTGTGGCCAGTGAGGTAGTCCATAATCCAGGAAGTCATGGGAGTATCGAACAGCATGTTTTTTAATTTCTCTCCCAGCAGAACACACTGTACATTACTTGTTTACCATCAAATGTTAGTAGAAAATTTGGTACCTAAACGAGACAAATATTTTCTTCAGGAGAAGAACAAAGCAGAACTGAAAGGAGACGGGTGGCCAGAAATACAGCTTCAAATACGTACTTAAACCCACTAGATGATCACTAGTTTTCTCACTGACATCCTGCAGCTGCATTAGTTATAAAAAAAAGTTCTATCCTATAACTCTACCATACAAAAAGAGCTTTGTTGCAGTATTTGTATAGTTAAGATGGCTATGTTTGGATTGAGACATTTCTTTTTTGCAGGTGTTGGAGTTAACAGAAAAACTGATGAAAGAGCTTGAAACGAGTAACTACTCTGAAGGTATGTGATTATCTAGATTTCTCTATTGAGATATTTGTGTGAGAATCTTATGTAATTGTATATTATTGAAAATTAAAAAATCTAATTCCCCCAGTTATGCACACACTCAGAGAAAACTGCAAGCTTCACAAACTTATTGAAGGTATGTGTACAATTTTCCCAGACTCAGTGTTGACACCACTACTTACAGTATGATATGAATCACTTCACCCAGTTATTAATTAGTAATTAATATATAACTTTTATGGACGTTGTGTATAACCTACATCTGTGTTCATATCTTACATTTCCTCTCTGTTCTTGCTCCTTCACTTCAATCTTTCCCCTCTAGATGTCAAACCAAAGAGGACAATGATCCAAACATACCAAAGTGACAGCAACAGGAAACACTCACTACTTGGTCAGTAAACATAGCATGACACTTCTAATATTGCACAATAATGCAAAATTCTGCAGGTAAGAATATTTTCTGAATGTAACATAAATGAAGACTCCTCTGGTTACGGTCTTGTAGGCATGGTGCACCTTGTGGAATGCATTTGTGATGGACCGACTGAGAAGAGATACTACCTCTGCACACTCTGCAAACTCACTTTGGCCACCCACATGATCATCAAACATGTCCTGAGCTTTGATCATATCTTTACGTACTTTGTAAGTAGATATATTATAAATATGTGATCAAGCAAAATAATTCACCTCAGCCATGGTTGTGTGAGTACTTCAAAAAAGTAAGACACAAAATTAATCATAATTAAAAAGAATTTTAGTGCACAGTTTGTAAAATGCCACAAAATACTGAGGTTAGGATTTCACATGATATGAAAGGATATAAAAAGGATTGAGAGAGACAAGTCCTAGTACAGGAACAAGTGAAGAGAAGAATCTCTGAGTTATGCATCTGGGGGAAATTTTGGACACAAGCACTCTATTCTTAAGGGATAAAGCTAATACAAACAATGTGTGTAACAGCAGGTTTTATCAATAATGCAACTTGATTAGTTGATATCTGCTGATCAAGGTTTCTAAAATCTGGATTAACAGCGCATTACTGCTTACTCGGGCCTGTTACAGCAGAGTAAATCCTTGCCTTTTCTCTGGCGAGACGGTAAGATGAAGTGATTTGAGTGACGTAAGAATGCTGATGTGGCCAGAGTCCACAGCTGAGCAGGAGGGTTTTGTTAACTTTAGGTGCATCATATGTCTCAACATATGATTTTTGGAACCTGGAAGTTGATTTGGTCCTCCATGTTAAAGGATGTCCCAAGTCTTATATATCAACTCAGGAAACCTGTTGTTGGTTGGACTGTGGTGGAAATAAAGTTGTCAACTCCTGGGCCAAATTACTCAAAACCTCTTTGCCACATGTAGATAGAAATACTTCTAATAAGCAGCCAAAAACACAGCTGAAATCAAGGTGAAAACTGATTTTTATTGTGCAGAGAAGTGCATCACATTATACTACAGAGCATTGTTCAGTGCTTAGTAACATTCCTTAATACATTCCTGACTTTCCCTTTTACATCCTTACTTTTTTCAACAGTACATTGCAGCTGATCTCACTGATCTGAAGCCGCTTCATAACACCAGCGCAGTTTTATACAGTACATAAGTACACTAATAACAGAATCGATTTAAGACTCCCAGGTTTTAATTTGATTTAGTTTTCAGATTCATCAGCGATGCCTGCCATTTATTAGAACTTATAACTCTCACTTATACACACAAACATCATATACCATCAAATTATTAAGGTGCTTTGAGGTTTTTTGGAAATCAGTGAAGTAACTAAAACTACAACCTATAAATTACGTTTCTGCACGTTTTCTGCGGGCATAATAAAACTCAAACTCTATTTATGCTTTCCAAGGTTTCTGTGCTTCCCCTTATCAACATGAGCTCTAAGAGACTATTACAGCAAACGGCTGTAGAAATACACGTCCTCTTCAGCTGAACATATATAGGTTAGGTGTGGTGTTTATAATTGTCACGACTCAATCCTCAACGACAAAATATTCTAGTAATAAATGGACATAAACTGTACATTCAAGTGAAAACATAAGCATCCCCAGTGGAAATAGGAGTGAAGTGAATCCTTCAAGAGACCTGAAGGACAATCACTTGATATTTTTCTCTGAACAGTCACTGTCAGCTGCACTTGCTGCACTTACAGTATCTATCAATTTGTGTGTGCAGGATGTGTGGCATCCATCTACTTTGCTGCCAAAGGAGTGCTACACAGATTACAAGTATTTTGCCCCTACAATACTTGATTTCTCAAAGCAGACAGAGGAGATCTATGCAAGTGCAAACACTGAAATGAAGGTAATGGAGTTTACAAAGTTTTTTTTGTGTATATAATACATTGAGGCTTTTGTTTGTGTTACAGTTTGTGTATGTGTGTTGTGTGTTTAAACACATTTCCAGAAACTGTGGCTGAGTTGTCTCAAAACTGTACACACAAACTGCAGGTCAGGCCAGAGGACCTCATCCTCATTGGCTGAGATTTTCTCATTGGCCGAGCAGCGAGGGCATGGCGGATCCATCCCTAGTGTTTATCTGGTGTGTGGCGTCATTATGGTTCTGGACCAGACAGCTAAAGTGGGGTTGCAACACTCTTCCTGAAGTCTTTCACATCCGCTACCCTTAACTAAACAGCAGCCCCTCTGTGTTTAGTTCTTTCTGTGAACTCCACAGAAATGCCAGGTGACCAAAACTGGCATAAATAAGGTTATTTCACACTGACGTCCTAAACCTGGGTTTTGTGAATTACCCCTTCCTGGACATTCCCTCCCAGTGCTTCAAAGAGCCATGGAGGTCCTTATCAGAGGTCAAACAGAGGAGAATATCCTCCCTGGAGGTGAAGAACTCCAGGGGCCAAGTATAAAACTCACCCTTTTGATGTCCTGTGAAGGAAGGTCTGATCATTCAGGGGTCGAGAACAAGCTGTGTTTACCTGAGACTGTTTGAGATTGGCTTTTGGTTTTGTTTATTAAATATCATTACAGAGTGGTCATCTCCTTCCTGACCTGGTGCCCCTTTAACTTAACAAGTGCAACTTGATTATCATGCTGCAGGTGACACATGACTGTGTTTTTCCAACTGAGTGAGAGTGAATTGGTTATTGGAGTGTTGCAATTTGAGGGCCAGTTTGTGTTCAGGGTTTTGCAAAACTGTGATTTAGAATCAACGTTAAGTGAGAGCTTAGAGTTCATAGTGCATAGTTCCATTTTTTGTGTGCATACAGTGGAGTAAAGCTGTAATGCAAAGGTGTATGGCTTTCTGTTACAGCAAGTGATCCTGAACCCTGCTGAATATGCATCAGTGAATTTTTCTTCTTATGCAGAAGGTGGGTACTTTATGTTGCTTCTGCCTGAGTTGTATCTGAACAGAATGATGATTTTCTAACTGAGCCTACGTTGACTTTTAGCTTTGAAGAAGCTGGAATTGAAAGCAAATGAAAACAAGGAGAGCAGTTTGATCGTAAGCGTTAAACCAGGGGACAAGTTGGGTATGTATTATTTAATATTATTGTAATTGTATTGATAGCTCAAGCCATATGTTTCATGTACAAGACTTACTTGAAGCTTAAAAGTTTAAGCTTTTCTGTGTTTCTGCATAGGCTTGATCTAAAATGTGATCACATTTATACTAAGACTAGATAAAGGGAACAAATAATAAAATGACTTTAACAAAAGTAATGAATATAATAAATCTTTTTTGTGTAAGTCACAACACACTTCTACAAATCTTTTCAATTCAGACTTACAGTAAATACCCAGATTTCTCTTCTTCAAACAAGGCAGGTCTCATCCAACTCATTGAAACATCAGACTCTCATTTCCCCTTCAAATTAATCCTAGAGGTTCACATACCTTTGCCACACACAAATATATTTATTAGATTTGATAATTTTCTAGAATGAATGAAAATTGAACACATGTAATTTTTTGTCTAATTTGTATAATTGGGTTTATCAAGTTTTGGGGCTTGTGTGAAAATCTGATCATGTTTATGCAGAAATGGAGAAAATTCTAAATGGTTCACCAATAGTGCTATGGATTAAATAATTCATTAAATTTAAACATTGTGTATTTTGATGGTTTAAGATCGGCATTCAAGAGTTTGAGTGAAAACTTTGTTTTCTCTCAAACCTTTGAATTGTCCTCATTTTTTTAAAACAACTATTGAATCAGCATTTTATGTTAAATGTTTATGTTTTTTTTGTGGAATGTCATACTGACCGTGCTGGAGTGAGGAGTCTGTCAAACAGAGTAGTGCCACGCTGCCAGGTGATTAAATCAGAATTTCACTACAATAGCTTTGATGTCACTACCTTACCAAATACATAACATGCATAGCATCGAGAATATGAGTTTGTTTAATGCACTAAAGCTTTTTCCACTTTTCTTTTTGTCTAACCGCCCACGCGGCAGCTCTGTGGTGATATCTTTGAGACTATATCTCAGTATTTCAAACACTTGTCAAAGCGGAAACACAAAGAGGTATATCCATATTTCCATATCTTCCCAGAAAAAAGATTATTCATGATACACTACAGTCTTACCTCACATAACATATGTTTGTAATGTTTTCCACCAGATGTTCATGAAATCCTTTAGCGGAGGTACCCAATCATTTTTAAGTAATTTCTCACAGGTTTGTGTATTAAGCTCATTTAAATAAGATGTGCTTATTTCTTCCCTTTCTTATAGCTGAAAGAGATGGTGGTTGTGAACAAACAGGTATGTTTTCGTAGTTATCAGTTTAAAACAATGCATAAAACAGTACTGGTCAAAAGGTCTGAAAATACGCTGCTCAGCAAAGTTAAGGAAACACTTAATCATCACAGTAATAACAACCCCCAAAAAGGAAATGGTTTTGCATGTGGTGACCACATGCAAATGCTCTCTCTATATCTTTCATGACTGATTTTGCCAGTGTCTGAATCACATTATGATTTGCCACGTGTGGTTTTGAGTGCAGCCGTCCATGGTTCCACTGACGGTTCTAAACAAATTCGAGATTTTCAATCTTTGAATATCTGATGTGTGGTTTAGGTGTTCCCTTAATTTTTTGAGCAGTGTAAACAAATCAAAAATTTAATATTATCCCATATTAATATGATTTTAATGTCACCAAACAGATTTAGCTGCACACATTAAGCTTTATATTTGAACATTACTCAAATAATAACTATGGTCTAAGTATTTTAAACAACAAATGAACCAATAAATTAATTTTGTTAGTTTTTGTTACAATTGTTTTTTATTTAACTCTTTTCCCTTAGGACGGAAACCCTACGTGGGCTTATACACGTACCTGCAACGTAGCTCAAGGGAAAATAAACCCGTCTTTGGTGAGCTGACCCACACTCACGTACACACTCATATATACAGTTGCAAGAAAAAGAATGTGAAAAGTAGTGATGGGTAGATGAGGCTTTCTTGAAGTAATGAAGCTTTCCATTGAATCGGTTCACTTTGGACGAAGCTTCATGTGAAGCTTCATTTGCTCTACTTAGTACTGAAGCCAGATGAAGCTTCTTGAAGCGTCGAAGCACTGAAGCCTTCCAGCCAAATGCTTCACAAAAAGGTTCATGTGTATTCAAATCCCTCTGCTGGTCAAAGACTGTTAAGCAGGCAGACAGATTCTAGGTAATTGCATCAATTTGTAATACACTGTCTTGCCACAGTTAAGCCATTGCGGTATATATGTGTATATATGTGTTCATAAATCGCTCCAATACTCGAACCACTTCCTGAACCAGCGAGGCTTCAAACGTCACTGACTGACTGATGACGTCACTCACCAAAACAATACAAGCCTCGATACACGCTTCACTAAACACTTCCTGGATTTCTCAATACATGCTTTGACGCATCTACACAGTACGACTCATCACTAGTGAAAAGAATTACCTGGTATTCACCATTAATTGGTCATAAAATGTGATCTGATATTCATTATGTCACAAGTGCAGACAAACACAATGTGCTTAAGGTGATAACACAAACAATTATAATCTTCCATGTTGTGAGGAAAATCCATGTAATCCATATATTATTATTATGTATTCTTATATTATGTTTACAGACTTATTAATGGACTTTATACTAATCCTTTTTATTTTCTGTATTCAATAATCATGTAGTTGAGTGTGTAACAGAGCATGTGTTATTTAGAGAACATGCCTCTCACATCCTATGATTGTTTCATTTACCATGTCTGGTGTGTAAAGATGTTAAAGGTCAATGAAAGTACTGCTTGATTTAACGCCAAAGTACATTCTTGATTTAAAACCACAGGAAGAGCCACTTGTGGGTTCTGAGAAGTGCCTGACGTATATGTCTGTCTGAATGTCTTGCTAAACATGATAGAGGGTTGAGCAACTCTTTGTATGACCTTGTGTATTCATTGACTTGCTTCCTCGCTGCAAGAATAAAATCCTTAGAAGACAATCTCCAGCGAGAAGTCTTTATTGAAGAAATTCTCATGACACATGCGCCTTATTAAACATCAGGAGTTGTAAAACCTGGACTCCAGTAAGAAATGAGATCTGCTTTGACTTAAATAAATACTCAGTTTTTTAGTTTAGTATTAACAAGAAGCATCTGCCGATGTCAGCAATACCTTGCAAAAAGATTTAGGAAAAGAAAATCAAGTTGATTTTCTTAAAACTGGCATTGGTTTTCAACATTTTTCAGATACACTTTTGACTGAGCTTTGGAACCAGAACGTGTTAAGGGTGTTAAGTGAAGGGCCCTGTAGTAAATTTAACAAGTGCTTGCTCAGATCCTTGCTCAGCACTATTAGGCCTGCACCTGGCAAGTTTGGTTCAGGGCCAGAGATTTGGCCCAGCAAATAAACCTGACTAGTGACTGATCTATAATTGGCTCCACAATAACTCGAAGGAAAAGAAAATCTGCCTCTTGGTGTGTCTCAGTCAGATCCTAGACCTCAACCCATAATATTAGTGATACTGTGGAATGACCTTAATTAAAGTATACCTTGTTTGTCTGTACTCTTAACTTGATTAATATCAGATCACATTGTACGTCCAATAGATGAAGAAGACCACGTAATTCTAAAAGGTTGAAACACTTATTTTATTTTAATTTTTTAAATTCTTGCCACTGTAATTGTTTTTGTAATTTTGTTCTCTTTTTTTTTTTCCATTTTTTGTTTCTCGCTTAGGTGTATCCCTGATTGTGACGTGCATCAACACTCAGATTCAGGCAGAAACCATCTATGTGTGCTTTGCTTGTCAGGAATCTTTCACTGAGTCCATTCTCAAGCAGCACTTAGAATCCAAAAAACATCTCATAGACACGTTGGTGAGCTTTTATTGTCTTAAATGTTCTCCATTTGCCACATTAACGTGGGGGCAAATCAAGTCAACATTTTTGCAGTACCAGTGCAGCTGTGTGTGTGTGTGCGCGTGTGTGCGCGTGTGTGCGTGTGTGTGTGTGTGTGCGTGTGTGTGTGTCTGTAGCAACACAACTCTGTGTGAATATGCAAGTGATGAGTATGTGTTGTTAGTTTTCTATTTTTGTACTACATATTCAGATTTAGTCTGTAGCTGCCACATTTCTTTCCCTTTCCCATAATGTTGGGGAGTGAAACTCTTTCTAATAGATTGTGTTCTTAAAATAGTGTTTTACATAATCCATTCATCCTATGTAGCATAAGTGATATATTGAGCAGAAATAATTTGTTTTTGTTACTCCCTGAGATTGTCCTAAAAAGCAAAAGGTGCTTGTGAGAATAAAAAAAAATATTTGTAAAATCAAAGCTAGTTCATCACAACTACAGATTGAGATTTTACTTTAATTAGTCATAAAGGTCCCAGAAACACACTTTTATGTGTCTGAGTCTGACAGATTCAGCCATAAGTTTCTAATAACTCTTGTTTTATTTTTCAGTTCTACCTGAATCCCTCTCGGTTCCCTTTTGCCTGGCAGAACCACCTGGACATAAATGCCTTGAAGTCAGCGGCTTGGAAGGAGGAGAAGGAAAGAGGACCCAATCAGGCAGTTATGATGAGGGTAAAATACAAAAAATTCAGGGCACTTGAACAGTGGTTTCACTCCTGTTCCTCTCTGTGTAGAGATCGAATCATTTTACCTTCCTAACAGCATAAAAACTAAAAGACAACAAGTAAACAGACTACAGTTAAGCTTGTTACTGTAACAGCTTGGAAAGCATGGTTTCCTGTAATTGCTGTAACATTTTCGTTAGTCAGTAGTAATTGAAAACTGTTTTTTCTCAGGTTCTACATATCCCACCCAGGGTATTTTTGAACCTTCTCCCACCTACCTATCGACAAGGTAATACATGGTCTGGTATTGAGTTACTCATGGGGATAGTACAGGAAACATACTCCCTGTGTCTCTGATGTCTCTAAACACTAACTGGAGTCAGGTGTTAGCAAACCTCGAGTCCAATCAATGAAACAAGAAGTGAGGTGTGGTTCAGACCTACGTTCAGACCTACTTTGACTAAAAACACTCAAACAGTGTCAGTGTGCAAGCAGCATCAGCGTATCTGATCTCAAAGAGTTTGGCTATTTAACAGTTAAATAAATTGTCAAGATCCAAGGAATACACTGATTTGGGATAAAAAGAACCCTGGAGTAACATCTAAAGCTGGTTAATATATCTGTTCATGAGTCAACCGTATGCAAAACATTGAACAGGCATGGTATCTATGGCAGGACACTAGAAAAGAAGCCACTGCTCTAACCAACATGACATCTTCATCCCAGCACTGATGTACGGTAGAATGTGGAAAGACCAAAAGAGAGTCGTTCACACCAGACATCCTAAGAATCTGTACGAGCTGAAGCTGTTCTGTGAGGAGGACTGGTCCAAAATTCCTCCAGGACGCTGTCTAATCAACAGCTATACAGTAGCTAGAGTTGCTTGATGTTGCTGCTGCCAAAATCTCATCATCACATCTAATTTAATAACTTTATATACTAATGGGTGTCATCAACAAAAACAGGAAAGATCATAACTGTGTTTTATCAGCTTAGAAATATTGTGATTAATATTTGTGACTTTAAATCAGATCACATTTCATGACCAATTTATGCAGAAAACCAGGAAATTGCAATTTTCGCTTACTTTTCTTTTTGCAAAATCAATCATCAATTGCCACTAATTGTTGTTTTGGTCATGGTTTGTCACTAAGTCCACTCAAACAACTTAAAAATCCAAATCTAATGTGAAGCACAAAATAATTATGCTCTCTCTTTCTTTTGGCTTCAGTGATGATGAAGCTTGCGCTACACCACAGTATCTTGAAAGATTCTGGTTAGTTATAATTATTGATGATTTCTTATTCTTAAATATGATCAGTTAAATTGTTTTCCTTGATTACATTTGTGAATGTTTGTCTGTTTTTATACCCTTGCAGTTCCAAAGCCTGAAACATACAACAAACACAAACAGAATGAGAACTTCCCTCTGCTTGGTCAGTACTAACAGAAAGAAAACATTTTTGCCAGAATCAGAGGTGCATACATTGTGAATGTTTTCTGCTTATTACAGGTAGAGAGTTCATGGTCTTGTATGATGTTGGACAGAATGACTGCACCAAAGTGGCTATTCTCTGTTTGCTCTGTAAGAGGACGTTGTCAGATGATGAACGTTGCGCTCATGTGGTCAGTCGGGAACATGTTGAAAAATTTCTGGTGAGTCTTGTTACTATTGACTCTTGAATTATTGTTTTTTTTCCACTATGGCAACTGTTTTGAATAAATATGTTAAGTTTGTAAAACAAAAATTCTGTGCATTTTAAAAAAAATTGTTTTAGAATACCCATTTAAGAACATTGAAAAAAACGTATATACTCATTCAGTGTTTGCAGAGAATAAGAAAAACAAAGCACATAGTCTCTAAATTAAGCTGACAGCAACTTGTGTTAAATGTTATGTTAAAGTGTGTTTTTTATTAAGTAAGAGACTTTAAGTCCATGGTGGAATGTTTAATTGATAATAGTTACTGTAAAACAGATGCCAGCCACGGTCGCCCCAGGTGAGTAAAACAAATCTTCAGGTTTTTTAGGAGATTTTGTTTGTTAATGTCTGAACTGCATGGTCATGTCGAGCTAAGCTAACATTAGCGAGCATTAGCATTAGCCTAGCTAGCTAATAAGTACCATACAGCAAACAAGTGTATTCACAAGATTACTGACAATCTATTGTGAAACTTATATTTCAGACAACTTCTTATAATTATTAGAAGCCCATTTCACATTTTAGTATGTTTTTATTGACTCTGTATCTTATAATATGAGCCTATAATATTCAGAAATTTAGCAATATTGTTGCTTGCTCAAAAGAGCTTTCTACTGTACTGTAGCTGTATTGTAGTGATAGTAATGATGATTGACTCTTTTTCGTACTAGTTATTTAGCAATTTACTTACTATAATTAGTTTTGTAGTACCTTTAAGCCTACAGTGTGTTCTAAATGGTGGTAAATTACTATGATGTACCACCACACTAAACTACACCTTTAAAGATGTTATGTATTATACACGCTATGTTGTTTGATGTTTCTCTTAGCACGTTCCTTTCAATACT
>JAUBNQ010000003.1:10908688-10920042 GCA_032353495.1 Ctenopoma kingsleyae | reverse complement strand
CGTTTCGTTCACAATTCACTGTTTAATCTAGGAGTTATATTTAAAATGATTCTGAATGTTGGCTCTACTGCAGGGTGTTCGAGGCATTTATTTTTTGCAGGTGTGCATGAAGTTTTGCATGCTTGTGAGTGAATGCATGGCTTGGCCTGGCTTCCCTGAGGGTGATGTGGGTTTATGTTTATCTCTAAACAGTGTCAGTGGAATCAAACGTTCTAACTATGTCCAGCACAGGTCATGGGGAGGTCTCATTTGCACAATGACCTTGCCAGGTGTGAGGCATTTTGGGTTGTCAGAATACAGAGAAAACTGCTCTGGCATGGCAGCCATGCTGGAGAGCTTAATCTTTGTGCAGTTCCACTCTATAATCATTAACTGGATAGCTGTAGTACCTGCTTTAGTCCCCATGCTCCTCACTAAAATAGAAAAGAGAACATTTAGCTTTGTTCCTTGTGAGCCTCTATCTTGTTCTCTCGCCCTCTCTCCACTTGTTCTACCCCTCCCAATCCTGGAATAACTCTCCTCTCTGTCCTTCTCCATCCTTCCGGTTCCCCTCCCCCTCTAGATTTTTCATTGACGGGGCAGGTTTGCTCTTTTTCTCTTTCTCTCTTAAGCTTGTTGTGTTCCTCTTCACATAGCCAGGCTTTGCATTAATGTACAGCATTTAGGCCATACCACCATTACAGTTAACAATTAAAAGCTACTCCAGCCTAAATGTTGTTATTATCCTACCCCCAGCTTCTATAAATCATGATAGCTTATTGGCTAAGCTTTATGTTTCTATAATGTAGAATTATTGATGCAGTCAGTGCATTAAACACAATGAATTTCCCAGTGTCCTGTTTTGCTGTTCCAAGGTAAAGGCTATGATGTTGAAAGTATGCACATTAAAATAGTGTTGAGTTAACAAGAAGGGCATTGTGTGACATTGCTGGTGTGTTTTTTGATGACGTTTTAATTGTTGAAGTTGCTGTGAGCGTAGTTTATGGGGTTAAGACAACAGTGTCTTTGTTTACAGACTTTCACCCATATCTGTTAAGTCTTGTTTATCCACAAATAGGAGGAGAATCAGATGCACTTTTTCCTTTGTGCTGTGCCTCCTCACTAGTCAGCTGTTTCTTTATTTTATGCAAAGGCTCTGTGATGATCTCTTTTGCAGTAATTAGTTTTTGTGTAAATTTGATTGACACCATAATTTCTGGGTTTCACTTACTGAATGCTATAGTTACATAACCAAATGTTTCCATGAGTCATGAGAGTTTGTTGAATAAAGTCTAATTCAACTAATTCATTTTCAAAACAAATAATGAGTGATCATGCCAGTAGACAGTTTTGTTTTTCTGTTAGCATATTAACAGTACAACGAATCTCAAAACAAGTAGGCTGTTAGGGGCTAGATGCTTGCAGTGTGTACCTGTGATTGTGAGCAATAATGAATGAGAAAGCAAGGACAAAATATGTATGTGTGTGGATGTGCATGTATGCCAGTGCACACATATGACACAGTGAGTCTGCCTAGTTTGCTTTTGTACTTAAGATCATGTGGATGCAACATGCGGCATCCATTCTGTCACTTCTTTTAGCCAATGAGGGACAGCGTGGCTGCCTGCATCACTCTACTGTCAGCCTGTAGCGAGAGAGTGAAGGCGGGGCAGAGGGAGACATTTAGTTTGACATTGTAAATAAGCAGAGAGCAGTTGTCAGAGTGCTGCCTGTGGAGCCTTGATCATTCGTCCAGCAGCAGGAGAGGCAGAGACCGCCTGAGGACAAACGATGTCAAGGCAAGCCACCACGACAACACCCTCACACACACTTCACAAAGAGCTTTCCGTAACTTTATTTGTTGTTTTCTCCTATTCTCCTCTCTAGTCTCTCTTCCTCTTTTCTTTTCCCTGACCCCTATCCTGCAGCTCAAGGTAACTTAGAGCAGGAAGTTGGCTGTCGCTACAAGGGGGGTTGGGTGGAGGAAAGGGGAGGAGCGGGAGATGTGTCAGAGCTGATTGGTGTGTGCAGCATCCAGTGGCATAGATGGACCGTTTTTTTTCATTGGTTGCAAGTGTTAGAGTGAGGTGGGAGCTGGGTGTGAGGCGGAGTTTAAGTATCATGTAGCATGCTAGATTGATTACTCTTGAATGTTAAAGGGGAAGTAGGCTAGAGATTTTTGTCTGTGAGTCGGGAGTGCCGCTGTTGCCTGCTGCTGTGCTGCTTTTCTCTTCCCTCTCACCCTCTTCTCTGCGCCTGGCCAGGGGTCAGCTTAAAGACAAACGCATGGGTCACTGGCTAGAGAGAGGGAGAGGGGTTGGAGAGCGAAAAGGAGAGTGATAGCGAGAAGGTCAACGAGTTGACTCTGACTTGGTCAGAAGAGAAACACGAGAGACAGAGCTATATGTTTAGTCAGGAGGTGGACGCTGGGGGGCTGCTGAAGGAGACGGGGCAATGTGTAAAGGGAGTTTGGGAGAGAGAAGGGGGGAGGGGTAGAAGAAGGGGTGCTTGCACTGTGTGTCTGGGCTAAGAGCCTTTTTAAAGCCGTCCAGTGGAGCCAGAGTGCCTTTTGTCTATTGATACGATCAGGGGACTGGAGGAAGTGAAGGAGCTTGAGAGTTTCTGTCAACCTCTGTGCCTCTTCTTCCTGCTGCTGCTGCTGCTGCTCTCAAGGAGACTTGAGCAGGGCTATCTGTTTCCCTCTATTCTGCTCTGCTCCAACAGGGCAGGCTGTTCACCATGAAGGGCACAGAGGTAAGTCTGACCGCTGGAAACCCACACATAGAGAGAAGACTTGTCAAGGTGGTTAGGCTTTGAGTTTCTAAATAAATTGTTCATCTCTGTCCCTTTCTGTTCTCTTTCTCCATCATGCTGTGCAGTGATGAGACAGTGTCTGTCCTTTATGGCCATCCTCAGTCCCCCTCCCTCCTCTGTCCTGTAGTACTCTCCTTGGGAGATTGGAGTTGAGTGTTTGTGTGTGTGTGTATCTTTCATCCATGTCCTTCAGTTGTCACTTCAACAGAGCACTGACTTTTACACAATAGACTTTAAAAAGTAAAATACATTTCTTCCCGACACTAACAATATATATTGAAGTCTGTCTTGTTGATCACTTGTTGTATTTTTGACTTTGGACCACCACACAGATACACACTGTTATCAGGTGCATGGAAGTGCATAACTCTGGCGGTGTTCGGAAGCAACATTTTGGTGATGTTGCTTTCCTAAAGGACTGTGGCTGCAGTGTCTCATGATGCAGGTCTGGACCCCGCTTTCCCCTCAACGTCCTTGTTTACATGTTAGCACCAGACAGTGGCGCAGAGCAAAGCAGCAAAGATGGCATCCATGTTGAAAGGAGATCTGTGGTATATTGAGACCTCTGAAAGGAAATCTCTCAGTGCTGTTACTGTGGGTGTCAAGGGTGCCCAGGGGTGGAGGTGCAGCTGGTTGCAGTGACCTCAGGACCCCCCAGCCCCCACCCTGACAGTGCCAGACGCCCAGATGGGACAGACTGTCAGCCTGTCAGCTTCAGGGGCAAAGAAGGCTAATAGTTTGATCTGATCTCTTCTGATGGAATCTTTGGAGGGTGCCTCTTGTCTCACTTGCTTCTAACTTCCTTTCTCGCACCTCTCTTGCTCCATAATTGAAAGTTTCCATTGGTGCCTTTGACAAAACAAAGTCCCGTTGGGGAAAGAGGGAGAGCGAGAGATTGAGAGAGGGAGACTAAAAATAACTTTTAAGTTGAAGCCCTTGCTGCCAAATCCCAGGGTTGGCTGCTGTCTGCATGAGATTTGAATATCATTTGTGCCCTACGCTGTACCATGGGCTCACTGGGCAAGGAAAAAGTAAACCAAACACATTTGATAGAGCCAGGCCTTTAATCTTATCACCAACTTGACCACTACTGCTTTGTGTTCACTCTTTTGCCCTTGTGTTTTTACATGTGTACACTGTCACTAAAGACGGTGTGGGCAGAGAGGAGGGAGTCAGCTGTGTTCCATCGTCTAATATGCAGGTAGCTTTAGCCCTGCCTACTTTGACGCCAGACACTGTGCCCAGCATTGGATGAAGGTCACAGGAATGTGAGATTGGCTCCTGCAGTCTCTCTGTCAGCGATGAGAAGGAGACATGTAGAGGGGGATGAGAGGACACAGAGGAAGCGAAACTCAAAGGAGGATACAGAACACAGCTAGTATGTACAGTATTTCATTAAAAGTAGAAAGTACATAGCTTGAATCACTGGGGTCACTTAAGTGCTGCAGTGAAAGTTGAAAAACCTGTCTTTTTCTATTTTCCCTCGTCCCTCCCCTTGTCTCTTTCATCTCTCTCTCTCTCGCCCTCCTCCCTCTCTGGTTTCTCTCACTCCTCTGTTAAATGACCTTGGGAGATCAGTGACTAGCACTTCCTGGAGTTGGCTTGAAGCAGAACCAAGGGCAAAGTTTGCTGTGCTGTTTGGTTGGCTGGTTCGGTCCACTGTGCACCGATGTTGCACTGCATGTCACAGTGAGCATATCCAACCTTTATAACCACATATGTTTTTTTTTCCCAATCGCAAAACATTTACAGCAACATCTGTGAAAATGTTCAAAACGTGTGTGTCCCAGTAGTTAATCTGTAATTTCTGGCTGGGAACTTCTTGGTTTTTTTTTTTTTGGTTTTGTTTTGCTTGAGTAGATCATTTACCTGGTGTGCTGTAACTATGCCAGTCTGAGTGGTATTTGTGATTGGTTTCATTAAGGTGAACGCTTTAATAGTCTGGGATTGGTCAATACGCCCCTTATGATTTATGATCAACATTTAAAATTAATTTGTGAGTTTGTCAGTTTGATTTTTATTACCAAGCCTTCCTAACTTATTTCATCTGATTGGGTACAGTAAATAATTGTAAAACTGTCTTATTAAACATCCTTGGGTCTAGATATTCATGTTTATGGTAATTTATGTTGTATAAACAAAATTGTGTTTTTTTATTTATCAAGACACCAGTTAAAGCCCAGGAGATATCAACCTTTTGCAACCTTTCTGCAGAACTGTCCATTCTGCATCCATTTCATACAGTAGCATGTGGAAAGGGACCTCTTGGTAAAGACATGTCAGTGTAGCAAGAACCAAAGATGGTACTGTATCATTCAAAAAATCTCTTTCAATTGATTTCATCATTTACAGTGAAACTAACCAGTCCATGCGGGTTCATGTTTGCTCTTTGTACAGCCTGAGATTTTAACTGTTTGTAACCATGAAGAGAAATGGTGTAGGAAGGTTACTTTAAGGTCATTGAGTGTATGAAAAATCTAATTCAGTTTTATTCCCTCCTCTATGTTGTGCCCTCCCTCTATAATTTGTCAACTCAGTTTATGCATTTTCACTTATTCTTGTGTATGAACATTTACAGGTGCTTTAAAGGGAACTGTGAAGTGACAGGACTGAGCTATATTTTAAACCATGTAATAGGTTATTTACAGCACTGTATAAACTAAAATAGTGGTTTGGATTGTGACTGGAGTTACTGTTTGTTCTCGTCTTTCTGAATCATTAACCATGTTAGTGCAGCTTCTCACTTTTTCCACTCTTAATTGAATAAATAAATCAAATCAATCGGACACCTTACCAATAGCTGCAGTGATGTGTTCCTCTGTTCAAAAGCTCACATTTATTGCAAATTATTACACCTGTCATACATTTACACATTAATTTAGTACAGTAAATACTTCTTCGTTTATATATAATGTGGCTTCTCACAGTGCACATCTGCTTCAATTTGAAGTCCTTCTTCAATGCGTCACAGGAAGGTTTGGGACAAGATGGCACAGTGTCAATGTGATTCTCATTTGCCTCAGGGAAACTTCAGTCTTTTGTCTCAAATGGACCTCCAGGTTGTCCCAAAATGTCTTGGCTCATTACCTATCAACTACACTCAGCAAAATTAAGCTCCGCACAGCTGTCAGGGCAATTAACTGCAGAACCTTTGACCCTAACCAATTAATTTACAACTGTAATCTATTCTATATGATGCCTATGTGCAAAGTTTTATTCTGAATTCTGCCTCTTTGCCCTTTCCTAATCTTGAAAAGTAAATCAATAGGTATACAACTAAGTGATCTTATCTTGTTCTTTTTTGTGTTTTTGTTGTTATTTTTTTGGGTCTTCTGTCGTTCTGCCCACATTGACCACAGGTCCTATCAGGTTTATTTGGACAGGAAATGTAGGCTCATGTAAAAAGTGGTGTGATGTCAGAGTTGGAGAGAGTTGTCAATGCTGCTGCGAGTGGCCACTTAATGTGACGTGTCAGTAAGCGAGAGGGGGAGGGAGGGAAGGATGAGACAGAGGGAACAAGAGAGGAGAGATGCAGGACTGGGCTGATAGAACAACATTAGCGCTGATTCAGCTGCTGCAAGCGGAGCAGTGTTGGCTTGCTCTGAGAAGTTGGAAGAGGGGCATCAGGTGAAAGTAAGTTAGACAGAAGACAAGAAACACATGCTAACGAGTGACAGAAAGATGGGAAGTACTGGAGAAGATACAGGAAGGGATATGTAGAACCGCTGAAGGAAGAGCAAGTTGTTGTGTTGGACAATGTCGACAAAGCACAGACATCACATTTGTCCTCAAAGACACAAACACGCACAGAACAGAGTTCGATGGAAACCCAATACCGTTATCTCTCTGTTTCTGATGACCTGATGAAGGACAACGGAACTGCAGGAAGATGAGGAGAGATTCATAGCGCAGAACAACACAGTGTACCCCAATATAGCATACAGTAGCAGCTTGGAACAGTACAGCAGAGATGAACTTGTCAGGTTCATTGCACAGTGCAGAATGATGCACTTTATTATCAAGAATAACAAGCTCATGAAAGCTCAATACAGTCACTAAATACTTTCATCTAGAGCTACTCACAACTCTAAGTAATAAAGAGTGAACCAGACTAACAAACTTTAACTAAATATTTAGTACATATTCCCAATTAAGGAGAAACTCAAAGCTGACTACAGATAACAACCCTGAAATACAGAAACAAACAGCACTTATCACTGCAGGTGAAATAAGCCATTTTAAGTCTTGCTAGTTATCTGCTTCAACTTTCAAGCCCTTCACGACTTTTGTAATGTTGATATTTATTAGCTTTTAATACATTTCAAAATGTATTGTCTTGTGCAGAGGATACCCCCACTCAGATTGCTTGCTTAACTAGACTGGACCCAGATCATAGAAGGTGTTGCACAAAGTCAGCAGAATACATTGTGTTCTGCACTTGTGTGTCTGACATCAGCGTTCTCCCACGCAAACTTTCCATTGATGCAAAGCCTTGGGAAATATGGTAATTTTGGTTTACTGTAGGTAGAAGACACTAGCTAGCTGGGGGAGCAACGCTCAAGGGCATGTTGATACTTAGCTTTTCTCTCTTACATATGTTGTTTTTTTCCCCTCTCACACACCATGCCTGCCCCTAATCACACTTGCTTTCTCATTTCGTCTTTCATGTTGACTTCCCCTCTGCCCCCCTTCTCTCCTGATGCTGTGTATAGTGCATGGCTGTGTATTTAGATTGAAGGTCATGGGGTCAGAGGGAGGGGGTTGGGGTGCATGTGTTATTTAATAACTGCTCTTGCGCTCTGTGTTTTGAAAGGAAAGGCAGGAGGTTAAGAAAAGGAAGATATGTGAGAGAGAGCAGCAGAACCGGCTGGGGTGGGCTGCATGTTTTACTTATCTTTTTATCAATTGAATCATTTGCTATTTTAACTCCGCTGTCCTTGTCTGTTTCCTCTGGGCCACAGCGTTGTTACCATGGTAATTAGCCCGATGGTTGCCTGTATTACTGTTAAGTGAATTGCCTAATTATTGTTTCTTATCAGGCTACCAGTTGGAGAGAGCCACACAAACTGGTACTACACAAAGATGCACAAGGCTGTCTTGTTCAGAATTATCACAAGATCGAGTGCTCAAGATCAGTAGGTCTTATTGATTTTATTTTGTTCGGCCTATTTGCGTAATCATGCTGCTGCAAAGTACAGAGATACCTCCCAAGAACTGGCAGAGGTCAGTTCACCCACTGGGTGGAGAAGGAAAACTACATTTCCCACCAGTCATCCCTGCCCAGTGGAATCCTGGGATTGTTCTAGTGACTGCAGGATTTCAATCAACCTTGAAATACAACTGGACACGGGAGCGTCAGACAGAGAAGGAGAGACATTGTCAAGGTCAATCACTAGCCTGGCACGCCATAGCTACAAGCGTCCTGATTGATTTATATAAAGCCACCACTACCCACCGATCCCCACCACCCCCCTCGCCATTCTGTCTCATTGATTTAGGCTACTCTCTGTCAAAAAACTGAATTGACAGAACAGGATGCAGCAGTGCTTCTTCTATATTATTTTGTAACTTCCACAGCTCCCCCAGAAACCGTATTTCCTGTCCAAAATCAATCGAGGAAAGGGTCTGCCCTCTAATTTACTGAATCACTATAAAATATTTACAGCTGCACTTAACTGGTATGTTTTAAAGAAACTGATGTGGACCCAAACTCATAATAATCCCTTACAACAGAGCTGTAACAGAACCTAGAGGGGGAGGCACTGCATGGAGTGTTTGAAAGGCTGTCTTTTATATTGCATATCTCTGTCAGCTGGACCAGAGTTGCAGTCATTCATGCTTGTTGGCCCAGAGTGAGGAAAAAAAAAGAGAAGATAAAGACAACCCCCCCTCTTCTTAACACTCTTTTTCTTTGTGCTGTCATGTCTTTCTCTCACCCTCTTTCTGTCTTGTTTGACCCATATAGCTAGTTTGCACAGCAGTCTGACTGTGGTCCTGTCTGTCTCTTACCTCCCCCTGTTAAAGCCTTTGGCACTCTCTTAGTGTTGGATTAATGCTCAACTGGACAAGGCACTACCCCTCCCTCAACAACACACAACACATCTCTCTTGAGTAGCTTTACACACTCACACACTTTTTACAGTGTTTCGTTTTCTTCTCTCTTCTGCAAAGTCTTAGGTTACTTAGGTAGGGAGAAAAGGGTGAGAGTGAAAGAGTGCAATCTAGACACTCCGAGCTCTGCATGCTCAGACAGGCAGGCCAATATTTCCCCTAGCAGATTCCTGGCATGCCATAGTAACCTGCTGGATCCTCTTTCAAACCGTTAGACCCCGTGTAGAATCCCTGACTTTTATGTCAACATGCATGTGTGTCTAATTTTTTTTATTTCACCTGTCACCTTTTGGTTAGTTTGCGTGCATGTGGCTGTGTTCGCAGTATGCATCAACAAAGTGTAGCACAGCTGTTGTCAGGAGATCGTTTCTCAGTGACACAAACACACATGCATCCTCAGTGCATGGGTTCACCAGCAGCAGTTGACTTGCACATAACATGCTTGTGTTTGCAGAGGAGGTACAGCTATGTGACAAGTTGATAAAGCCCTTAGTAATCAGGGAGTGTGCAGCCAGTTTGGTGGTGGGTTTTGGGCATGTCAACATCCCACACGGACAAGAATAGAAACCCGATGGGGCTCTATTTTAGATTTCACTGTATTATAATTATAGGCTATGATAAGATTTGTGGTTCTGACACACGGGAAGAGCTCTGGACAGTACAGGGCTGGCTTGGAGTGACACAATATTATATGTCACGGTGTCCTTGGTTCTTAGCGAGTGTCCTGTCCTGAGTGTCTAAAACTTCATGGCACATGTCTTTTTTTATTGTTAATAATTCACATTTGACTTTGTTCTCTCTCTTCCTCTGTCTTCCCTCCATGCAGCAGAGTAGAGGATGTCTGCAGATGCTTTTGGAGCCGGTGGGAGCGATGCCCAGCAAACCCTGCAGTCCTTCTGGCCTCGTGTCATGGAGGAGATCAGGAACCTGACTGTAGTACGTTACACTTACTGAAACAGAATAGACACACACATACCAGCAGGATGAACACTGAGATTGAAGCTTTTTCTTAAATCTCCCACTACACAAATAAATATACAGTACAAAGGCACACTTTTTGTTCTTTGTCTTCTGATTCAACACCCATCTGTTATTTTCAGAAGGATTTCCGTGTACAGGAGTTGCCTCTGGCTCGAATCAAGAAAATCATGAAGCTGGATGAGGACGTGAAAGTAAGATCAAAGCCTAAATGACAAAATGTTTGTTTTGAGCGAGCTGTATGTATGTATGGGAACTACACTGCTGTACTGTTGCCTTCATGAAATTGAGAAGTCAAACATGACATATCATATGACACTTTGCAGTAATTTCAAATAATTTGCATGAGAAAGGTTCACATAAAAGTAAACCTGGGCAAAATGGGCAATAACTTTTTTTTTTCTTTTTTTATATGGCCTTAAGAATTTTTGTTCCTTTATGTCCGTGGGCTCCTCCAGTGCTCAGACCACTCGGTTCCTATGAATGGCCTGTTTTACTACAGCAAAGATTATTTTATAATGGAAAAATATTATCAACTGTTGCACATCCAGCAGTGTCTGTTGATAAGAAGTCCATTATTTATATCAAATAGGTTTCCATGAAAACAAATTAACAGTGTGCATACAGAAATAATCAAGCATCATTAAGTAATTACAAAAGGGTTTGTGTAGCAAGTAGTTGTTAATATCCTTTTTGAGAAAAACTGGCACTGCAGACATTAGAATTAGCTGTTAAATCACTGGTAGTTTAAAGACTTTAAATTTTAGTTTAGTTGATCATTTGAAAAACATTTTCCATGTTGCCACAAGCTGTGATTTATGTTGAAGAGCATTTAAGTAAAGTAAACTTACAATTATAAATTTATTGTGCTTATTAATACTGATAGCACTCACTTTAAGTACATCTTGATAGTAATACCGGTCTTTCAGATGTGTTCAGGTTGAACCTGGCTTTTGGGGAATGTGTCCACAAACTCTCCTTGAAGGAACATAGCGAGCTCAACATTTGATCATTTGTCAGCTGCATGTAGATGGAGAGTTATACCAGATCAAGAGAGAGACTTGGAGCTTGTGTATTGTGTATATGTAGGTGGCTTATTTGTGTCGTGTCAAGAGCACTATCCCCTTAGTTAAGCAGCAGCTTAAAGTGGTAAAGCGATCAGGAGATCACTAACATATCTGAAGACAAGACCCTTCTGTCAGCCCTGACACAGCAGCTTTCATTGCATGCTTGCATGCTCATGTTAGTATTATTACAATCCATCCTGTACATTTAAGCTTTGCATTAATGTTTCCTTGGTCTGAGAGGTGAATGCTACTTGATATGCAGAAGTGATGCTAAGTAATTTAGCACTAGATGCCCGCAGACAAGTGGTGAGTTGCTGGGATTTGAATATTTGAAGGTGACATAAGAATCATCTAATAATAGCAACATTCTTTTAAAATAAATGAAGACATTTATTTCTTATTTTG
>JAUBNQ010000003.1:10887195-10908588 GCA_032353495.1 Ctenopoma kingsleyae | reverse complement strand
GATTCTACAGATGATTAGTGCAGAGGCTCCGGTCCTGTTTGCCAAAGCAGCTCAGATCTTCATCACAGAGCTCACCCTCAGAGCATGGATCCACACAGAGGACAACAAGAGACGCACACTACAGGTCAGACACACTCTTGAGTTGTATGAACGTGTGTGTGTGTGTGTGTGTGTGTGTGTGTGTGTGTGTGTGCACGGAGGGGTCCCATACCAGCAACCTCTTTGAGGTCTCTTCCTCTGTTTAGCTCTTTCTCCCTCCAGTGACTTTGAAAGCACAACCAGTCGGGCACCAGTGACCCACTTTTCCCTCTGGTGCCATTTTGCTTGTTCTGCTGTCCCAAAGCCGAATAAGATGGACTCTGGAATGATGTAAAAGGAAGAGGAAGCAGGGAACTTGAGAGCGCTGATGGCAACAGTTGGGAAAATCAGGCTAGAGCTTGTCTCACCTGGATGTCAAGAAAGGGGGGACTGTAGAGCAGAACATGAAATCCCTTAAGTCCACTTTATCCATTCACATAGTTCTGAGAGATTAGCAGCCCATGGATATATGTGTGTGTGTGTGTGTGTCTCTCTCTCTCTCTCTCTTTCTCTTTCTCTGTGTATACCAACACAGGTAGGAAAAGAGACTGGAGGGGGGGGGGGGGGGAGGTGACGACTATGCTATCACTGTCATCACACTTAGTTTTGGAGGAGTCTTAAACACCTACTTTGGAAGTGTGTTCACTTAGCTGTCTATCCCAGAGTCATTTGGCAAGAAACTCTCTCTATTGTCTGAACCCTACACTGTATGTTTTAAATAGAAATTGAATTTACTGTGCAGGTTTACGTATTTATATTATCTTATTTATTTATTTATTACAAGTTACACCACAGGTTATGTATTAGGTATTAGGTCTCTTCTCTCTGTCTCTCTTACACACACACAGAAACCTGCTGAAGAGTGTGACGAGGCTATGCCAATTGGGGTGACTGTAGTGATGCTCATCAATAGAACAAGTGTAGATGTGACCCAGTGTTACCAGATATTAATCAAGCGACTATAAATAGGCTCTAGTGTGGGGTCACAATGGGGGGTCCTGACAGCCAATATCCTGTGGAAAATTCCTCAGAGACAGCACACGGCTGTGGATATAGGCTGGTGTATAGCAGCAGAACGTGTGTATGACTGTGCTGCTAGAGTAGGAGGTTTCATCGTTGATTATTCTGACAGTGATTTTTTTCAGTGAATCAAATATTATTTAATTGTTGTTTATAAATAGTCAAATAATCTTGAAATATAGCTGTCGCTGATTGGCGAGATTCGCTTTGTGTAACCGAAAACCCACGTATATTTAATTTACGATCATAGAGGACTAATAACACCAACAAATCCACAAGAACAAGCCAGTATTTGCTTTACTTGAAAATTACTCATATTATTTATCTGCTGTTAGAATAGTTGCAGATTAAGTTTCTATTGACTAATCGTTTCAGTTTCAAACTTATCCTCTCTTCCTTTGACCTCAGTTATCAAAGCAAATAACTGTTACAATGATACTAGGAGCTTTTTTTTTTTTCAATTCCAGTGTAGCCTTTTGTGTTGCTGTTGTGAGAGAGTTAACCTTAGGCTTGTTTACACACAGATGACGGTGTCTGTTGAGTTAGTATAATGTAACTCTAACCTCATCACTTGACCTTTCATGTCTTTTATGTTTACAGAGGAATGACATTGCCATGGCAATAACGAAGTTCGACCAGTTTGACTTCCTGATTGATATTGTGCCCCGAGACGACTTGAAGCCGCCTAAACGACAGGTATGGAAGCACACATAGTTAGCAAAACCAAAAGATTTTGCTAACTTTACTTTAGCGTTTGGGTCTTTATCTCAGATGTTTATTGATTGTTGGCAACCTGGAGGTGCTGTAAACATCCTTGACTGGAAGCTGGGGTTTGGACAGCGAAGGCTTTCAGTCGGATGTTTGCAGCATCTTATTGCCTCTGACGGCCAACAGTAACATCAGCCAGTGATACTAGTTTGTGTCAGTTAGTTGCTAATTGTTATTACTGTGTTTTTGTTTTGCTGAAGTAAGAGGGTGATGTACTGTATACAATTTCTTCACCAGATGGAGGAGTGAGGTATTTAAATTTGTTGTCAAGTAGACTGTCTCCAGGCATGTAAACATCCTACACTCTCAGCTGTGTTGTCATGGAGCTGGGAGAGGGATGTTTACGCTTCTGGTGATGGACAAACCTCGTCAAGATGAAGCCCTGCTTATCAGTCAGTCATGAAGCATAATAACACAAGTCAGTGTTTATTGATAAAGTATGTCTGAGTTATTGGAAATTGAATTGTTTCAAATCCCAAGACCAGGAAAATGTGTAGCCTACTGCAGTGTGCTGAGCAAACCAAATCCCAACTAACTCTGACACTGCACACTGTATGTGCGGCTGACCCTGAAAGAGAACAGGCGGGGAGAGAGTATTTTCACACATTGATCAACAGCTGTCACAGAATTACTTTTAGCATAACTATAATACATTAGAGTCACAAATGTTGGTAACAGTGTTTTGTGTCAGTTGTTCCTGACTCTTGATCACATTCAGCCTAGAAATGCTCCAGACCTGCAGTGTATGCTATGGACCAGTATGATGCTTGTAATGGATCTTACATCCAGATTACATTACTCCTCCCTAGCCAAGTCCCATCAGTTATTTATCAGACCTGCTCTCCTCTACCGTTACACCTGCAAAAATAATTTATAGAGATGTAATGAACTGATAGGCCTCCTTCGATGTTTGTGTTTGCATGTGTGTGTATCTCATCTTCAGGAGGAGATGCGTCAGTCAGTTGCTCCAGCTGAGCCGGTGCAGTACTACTTCACCTTGGCCCAGCAGCCCGGAGCTGTTCAGGTGCAGGGAACTCAACAAGGGCAGCAACCCGGCACACAAACAGCCACGACCATCCAGCCAGGACAGATCATCATTGCACAGCCACAGCAAGGACAGGTACCACTAACATGTTGTTTGAAGAGCTCTTCACAGGCTGTGTCACAAGCACTTCAGAGTACAAATGACACACACAAAAAGATTAAAAAACAACAACCAAAATGAAACCACAACTGGATATGAGAATTTCAGGCGATAGGATAGCAGTGCGAAGTAAGTGAAGCAGACTGCTGTTGAGAGACAGAACTGAAGATATTGTGTTTGAATATGTGTGTTTGTGCGCACGCGCATGTATCATCATCTGAGGGGTTTCCTCTCCCCAGTAGTGTTAAGTAGCACATTCTTAACTCCTCCCAGTCCTCAGAATTCTGCTGCAAAAGATTACTCTAGTCATCACATCTGGCTTTATTGTTATTAGTTCTAGCTCACATTTAGAAAGCGACCAGCAGCAGTAACTGAAACACAGAACTCGACATACAGCTGTACAACGTGTGACTTGTGGTTTAGTTTCTGAGCAATGCATCCAGTGAGGTAAACAGCAAAAAAGGTCACCAACTTCAAAAACTAATTATGAAATACCAGACTTTCACTTTTGCTGTATTTTTTTTTCCTGTTCAGCATCCTCACACTTAGTAGTGTTGTGTGTTTCAGCTGCAGAAAAATAAACTGAACTAAAGAAAAACTGGAAATCAATAACTGTTGGAACCAAGTCTTAGTTACAAAAATACACACTCATACACACTCAAGTAAAGTGAATACATTCAATACATACAATACATTCCCTACTAAAATAAAAGAAATTCCATCATTCAATAAGATAATAAACATTCATATTTACATTCAGTTTTCTCTTATTTCCAGTCTCGTTTTTGCTACTCTTGCTGTGATGTGCTCTCTCTCTCCAGCTTAGTCTCTACATGTTCTGTAGTTGTGCTGCTGGGCTGCTGTGGTGCTTCATGCTGCTTCAGCAGACTGCCTTTAGCTGAGCTGTCATACTCATTTAGACCTGGCCTGATTCACCAGTGCTGCTACTGCTGCAGTCCCTGCTGAGAGCAGGGAGGTCACACTGTGACGCTCACCTAATGTAGACCCCATTGTAGACTATTTACATGGTAGTACTTTTAAAGGTGGGCCTTGAGGTAACAAATGAAAGGTTTAAATTGTACCTCTCTTAAAAGGTATTTGTTTTGTGCTTTTTGGGACACACCTTGCATCCCTACTATCTTTCTTTTCTGTATTCAAGACATACTGTACTCACTGTACCAAAATATTCTTCTCTCAGGTCACCAACTTTCTCAGGAGTACTTACGAAATGTCATTTGACATTATCTAAGCTGCTGTAAACCTCACTGTCCTGTATATGCATTTTTAAAACCTATCCAAATTGTTCATTTCACCTAAGCTTCTTTATCATTGTAAATGCCATTTGCAGCCTTTTTGTCAAGTGTTTGCTGTGTTAACATTTAAGCTTTCCATGCATCCATGTCACAGCCACACATGCCTAAGTCCACGTGTTAAGTTGTTGCAAACGCTGCTTTCTCATTGTATGTCTTTTTCTCATTTTCTCATTCTATTCTATCGCTGTCGGCCATCAGATGCTGCAAGGTGCCACCATGCAGCAGTTACAGCAAGTGCAAGTGCAATCACAGGGCACACCCATCACGGTAAACGCGCATGTGCACTCATATGTTCACTAACTAAATTTGCCTACAGGGCAACACTTTTTCCCTTAGCTGTGTAGGTGACTGCTGCCTACAAGCTCTGTCCTGCTCAGGTGACTGAGGTCTGTAGGGGTGACTGCAGCATGAGATTAGGTGGCCTTTGCTGTATAGTGTTACAGACTGAACAGAAAGAGAAGCCCTGAAACTTGCATTGTCACCTTTTATCCCTATATCTTTTGTGCTTTTCAGATGATCTTTTAACAGACTTGTAAAACTGAAGGATACATGAGCTTCATGCTGTTTGTTAAAAGATTTCCAGTAAAGTTAGTGGTTATTTGCTTTATGTCGATCATAAACTGCGTTTCTATTTCCAGGTTGTTCAACAAGTAATGTGTTACGTCTGTCTCTGCCTCCTTCTATCTCTCTTTCTGTCTTTATTTTTCTTTCGACTTTTCTCTCTGTCAGAGTGCTCCGGTGGCCATGCAGGTGGGCGAGGGCCAACAGGTACAGATTGTCCAGGCTGCAGCAGCCCAGGGTCAAGCTCAAACTGCCCAAGCCCAGGGCCAGACCATGCAGGTCATGCAGCAGATCATCACCAACACAGGAGAGATCCAGCAAATCCCGGTAATAAATGGCATCACTGAACAGAGAAGCAGTGTGAATTAGGGGAGGGGGTGGCAATGGAGCAAAGAAGCTCAGGAAGTGGACAAAAAGGCCAATTAATTAGATATGGGGAAGAATGGATATGTTCAGGTTCAAATGGACAAAATGGCTTTAGTGAGTTAATCCATCCTTCACTGTTTAATGGAACTCATGAAGTATACGTTTTAGAAAGTTAACAATTCACCAGAGGAGAGTGAATGATTCATTGCTGTGAGCAAAATGGCTGTGACCTCTGTGTTTGAATGACCTTTGCGCTAAACCACGCTTTGTCTCCCCCTTGTGTTGACTGACTGTAGGTGCAGCTAAACACAGGCCAGCTACAATATATTCGTCTCGCACAGCCTGTCTCTGGAGCACAAGTGGTCCAAGGACAGATTCAGACTCTCGCCAACACCCAGCAGGTAGTTATGATACTAATAAAAATTGCATTCCGAGAACAAATAATCTAATATAATAATCAATAATTTACAATTTTCAATTGTTAACACTTTGATTTTCAGATTACACAGACAGAAGTCCAGCAAGGACAGCAGCAATTCAACCAGTTTACTGATGGACAGGTAACAGATCCAACAGATGTAGTTATTGTGTCAAAGCTGTATAAGGACATTATAGCCACATACTGAATCACGTATATTTTATTTGTTGCCAGGTGCACTTGACTTGTCCTTTTTTTTTTTTACTTGTCAGCTTTGTGAGCACTTTTTATTTTAACTAGTGCACACATCCAGCTCATACATGTGTTGCTTGAAGGGAAATGGAATTAATTTAACATTTATTTAACCATAAAAGCCTCAATAAAATTAAGTGTTTTTCAAGAGTGTCCTAGCCAAGATAGGCAACAGCAGTAGTGTGTTACAGATAAGCAACATCCAACAGACAAATATATCTAATACAACACATTAAAAGGTGATTTATCCTGTAAATAACCTGAGAGAGTTAACTGCACCCTTTAACAAACAAAGTGTGGTCTAAAACCAGCTATAGACATTCAACCTCTCTTATCTATTTCTGTGTTCTTCAGCAGTTGTATCAGATTCAGCAGGTGACAATGCCAGCAGGACAGGAGCTCACCCAACCAATGTTCATTCAGTCCACTAACCAGACAGCTGACGCACAGGTCACGCAGGTCAGCACCGACTGAATCCAACCAAGAACCTTTGCTCCACACACACAACGCGCACACCAGTCGATGTGATGCCATCAGATGCAACCAAGTTGGACAAAGGAGGCTTGATGACATTGATTTAAGTACTGCTCGTTCAGAAGAGGGACCTGAAATCTTGTAACACTCATTGTTTGGTATAAATTTAGTACACTGGATCAAAAACCAAAGGGACACTGATGGACTCTTTTGCAATCACGTTTAGTTGTATCCATGCTTAGATGCAGTTTACATTTTTGTAACCTCGTCACATACATTTGTAGAGAAAATGCATCCACTGCCACAGTCAGCAGGGTCTCCAGAGACCAACTCTGTCCTTCAAACATTTAAAACATTAAAAAGTGTGTGCTCTGTCATTGGCACCGTCCATTCTTCAGGAAAGTGTCTGTCTCTGTCTACATGACCTGCTCTTGGCTTATCTGTGGTTTTAAGAAGCCATGGGATTCTTCACCTCCTGCTTTCATTTTGGTGACATGAATCATACCATCTCCATTGTTTGCCATGTAATTGGATGAAATTAAGCCATATACCTCAGATATCACTTTTACAGTGACTTATTTTAAAGGAGGTTATAAGGTTCACTGATAATTTCATGTAGTTTCTTTGTTGTATTGCTTTTCCACATTAATGAAGCATGACTTTATGTTGTAAGGGCTTCAAACTGTATAGGTTAACTGTTTGTGCTGTGTGTGTGTGCTGTGTGTGTTTGTGTTTCAAGCAACCACACCACAGCCACCTTCACCTGTGTTTCTTTTTCTTTCTCTCTGCACCCTTTGTCATTAGAGCGGGGAAGCTCTTCTCTGTCTCTATGCAGTTTTACCAAGTGATTTTTGAGTCTTTTACCCTGGTCTGGAGCAAAAAAAAAAAAAAAACACACCCCTTTTTAAAGAACTTTTTTTTTCAATACAAGTTGTTTTGTTTTTGAAATGATGTTTAGCCTCATATCTTTCCCATCAATTTTTGTACAGTAATGATTATTATCAATGTTCTTATTGTTGTTTTTGCATGTAGTTCAAACTGCCAGCATGACATGCAATAGATAGGTACATTTTATTTTTGATGTTCTTTTTTGTAAACAAATTTTGTTTGTGACAAAAAATAAAAAAACAAATCCTGTTTTTATGGTATTTTGAGTTTGTGTCAGCAAGTATTAATGTTAGTTTTCATTCTATTTTTAGGTGTTTCAAGCACATTGCTAGTGTGTGGACAGTAGACAGGGAGACAGGAGGCAGATGCCACAGTACACCATAAGATTTGAACCAGCCTTGTCACCCCACTATCGTATTTCCAGGTAGACACATCTCATCACCAGAGCACAAAATATAATTTACTTTGTGGCATTTATGGTAAAACGTAACTGATCCTCTCTGGTATAATATAGAAGTGGAGAACTGTGTTAGTCTCGTTTTACAGCATGTTTTGATTTTTCAAAATGGCCAGAGGAGGGCAGCACTTGGCTGACAAACTGTAAAGCCACTGATCGACTGCGTTGGGGCACCTGATTTATTGCCAAATACAGGTGTACAGTTTTTCATCAGGGGCATTGTTTCATGAGCATAGACATATCCACAGTGCACAGAACCACTACTGTCTAGCATAAATGTGCAATCAATATGTACCCACGTTGCACCCAAATGAGACTACGTAAACACCACTAATCTTATTTCTGCTGCTCTCCTTGAGTGCTGGAAAAAGTTCATGTGCCACAAAGGGCAAGTAGTTAACAATAGAGTCACGAGTTATTTGGCTGGAAACTGCTCAGCTCCTACAAGATCAGACTGCATTCCTTATCCAACCTAAATCTTAAAAGGAAGAGAAGTAATTATGGTGGAAGAGAAAATCTGAAAGGCATATAGATGCATGATTTTCATAATATTTCACTCTACCCTAAGTAGAAGGTTGCACCAATGTTGACAAAGTTCAAAAGTCAAAAGATGTGTAACTTTGAGGTGCTTTTCCATCTACCCGTGAAAAAAGGAATATAACTACACACACACACCAGTCACTATACAAATGTCTGATTAAGCAACAGTACTCAGAGCCACAAGTAAACATTACTCAAACTAGAGGGCTGTTTCTTAATCGACTTAATCACCGAACAATAACTGCATTAATGCGTGCAGACTCATGCTCAGCGATTTCTAATAAGAGGAACGAGGATTGTGAGAATGTTTGAGCTTAAGTCAAGCGTGAAAAGGATTGTCTGATGGTATTTTTCTTGGCCGGCTCATCTGGTCAGATCAAGGCAACCTTGGCCAGATGAATTGAGGTTGACTGCCTTGGCTGTGGTCTGGGCCGTGTGATTGGGCCACAACACCAGTTGGACTCACTAAGTTTGTGGCAAACCCATAAAAGGAATGGACGTACCCTTAGATGGGGTTTGTGTTTGATCCTCTTTTCTATCTTACTGAGGTGTCAGGAGTTTCTTTTAATCACCGTCAAACTATAATACAAGCTTTTCCCATGTTCTGGCATGTTAGTGTTGTGTAAGAATAATGTGACAGCTCAATCAGTAACAGTTCTGTTGTCCAGTGCATTAAAAATCATTACATTGATTTATAATCCTGAGAGGTTGTTTGTCATTTTCATTTAAAAAAATTGAAACCATGTGGTCAGGTGCATCCTGTTTTTGCCTTAATTGTCTTTGAGAACTTAAATGGAGTTCACCTGTGGCGAACTGCATCGACTGGACAGTCGGAGTTTAGAAAGGCACACTCCTGTATATATAAGGTCCCACAGTTAAACCTGCATATCAGGACACAACAAGCTATGACATCATCATCTGGAAAACTTTGAGAGGTCCCTGGAACACAGTGCCCTCATTAACTGTGAATTGAAAATGGAAAAGAACAACAAGCACTCTTCCTATTGTAACCATGCAAGAGGGGCCCTGGTCAGGGAGGTCAGCAGGAACCCAGAGGTCACTCTAACAGAGCTTCAGACGTCCTCTGCAGAGGTGGGAGAACCTGCTGGAAGGATGACTAACTTAGTAGCACTCCATCAATCTGGCATTTATGTTGTGTGCATGTTATGTGAGCATGAGGAAAAGGATTCTTTGTTCTGATGAGGCTAAAACCTGAACCCTTCAGTGACAATGCCTGGCAAACACCAGGTACTGTTCATCATCTGGCTAATATCATCTCTGTGGTGAAGTATGGTGTAGGCAGCATCATGCTAGTGGTTTATTACCAGCAGGGACAGAGAGACTGACCAGAGATGAGGGAAGAATGATGGAACCAAACAGTGAAATAAAGCTGCTTCAGAGTGTCTAAAGACCTGAGACTGGGGCAACAACAACACCAAGCATATGGTCAAGAAACGCTGGAGAGTCCCCTTTAAACTGTAGCACTGCAGCAAATGTAGCGCCCCAGGAGACAAATAACACACAGCTTCACTGAGGTTTTTAATGTGAAACGTCATTCATTAACCCTGACCTTTAATGCTTGATGGACTGGATTTAGTTGCACTGTTTAAGTCATAACAAATTATATATGTTTTACTATCAGCCATGTTTAACACTTTTCAATATAACTACTTCTGAATTCACTCAGTCTTTTTATAGACTTAGGTCAGGGGTATTTCTGCCTGGTGAACGTGAGGCAGTCCCTTCCACCTCTCTAAATGTTTGTAAAATGCTGGCTGAATGTGCTCAGTCACTTCTGTAAAAAACCACTAAGAGTGGGCTACAGAGGATCTTTTCACTGCTCATGAGTAAGCCACTGAGAAAGGTCTGTTCTCAAACTACTGTAATTTCCTGACTGGGTCACTGGATGTTGTGGTTGACACTTATGGACATTCATGTTGTTGAATGGCATATTGTCAGATTGATCAACACGGGAAAACTGCGTCTCGTCAGCTGACACTTTACAGCGTCCACGTGATAGTCGGAGTGCGTTACTCGGTGGGGGTTCTTGCTGCAAACACAGCACTGTTTGACAAAATGTCATTCATTTCTCCGAAGACTATAACCAGACTTATCACAACAACATTAAACCAACAGACACTACATCAACAATTCTTCTGCCCCCCCTTCCTTGTCCTCCTCGCTCTTCCCTTCGTCCCTCTGAAGTTTTCCATTAAGAAAAGTCAAGTGTTAAAGAGAGAGAAACAGATAAAAGGCAGAAGAGAGAAGAGATTAAATAAAGGCAAACAAAAGTGCAGTCTGGGAAAGCCATTAAGTAGCGTAAGTAAACGTCCTACTATACAGCGGAAATAAAAAGCTGTCGAGGGGGGTTCAGACAGAGTGAGTTAGCACTGTACTACTGTATTTGTAGTGTACAACTGCTGATGTGAGTATTTTTAAGTTCCCACAGATTCCCTGAGTGACTGTCGACTCCCGGAGCTCAGCAGTCTCCGAGAGGCACGAGTGAATGAGTGAAAAACAACAGAGAGGGTTGAGGTGGGCTTGAAGGGAACACTGGGCCCTAGAGTCTGCTCTGGGTCATCCCCTACTGTAATTCCACCCTCATACAAGAGTTGCTGATAGGTGCCACCAATCTGTTTATATGTGAGCTCTTTCTTATGGTCTGGTTGTGCACATTTGTGCATTGATCAATTCGTTCCACATTTTACAGTCTGACCTTCCTCAGCTGTTGTGTGTTGTCAGGGGGCAGCCTTTAGCTCAGGGGCCACGTTAAACACTCTGACCAGCACTGAATGTGGATTACTGGATAAAAGTAACACTGGAGCGGGGCTGGTACTGTTATAGAACGAGGGCGTGCATGGCTTTGCCACTGTAAAACTTTGATGTAAATCCCCGAGGGCATGAGCAGGGCTGACCTATCCGTTGACACCTTCTTTCTCTGTTGCTGCCTGGCCTGGTTTTAGCTGCTGAAAGATGGAGAGGAGGAGAGGCAAAAGAAACTGGAAGAGGAATAGAAACCAGGCTAACAGACAGAGGTTTGTCCTGAGAGAACCTCAGTACAGGATACAGTTATGTTAATGTTTAGATTAATCCTTTAATCATTATGCAGTGGTTAGGACCCACAGTACTTTACTGTTATGGCCTTCTTTTCAAATTAGATCCTCCCCTTGTGTTCTTCTATGAAGGCAGAAATACAGTGTTTCTTACACTTTTGCCCAGACTTTGACTGTTACTTTGAATTTTGCCTTTCTTAAGAAGGCCCACTCCTTGCATGCTTCTACATTTAAATTAGACGTCAATTAAGTTACAGTTCTTTGTTTAGAAATTGAACACTCACCAGCCACTTTATTAGGTACACGTGTTCAACTGTTTTTTTAACACGTCTCAATGCATTTAGGCATATAGACATGGTTAAGACAGTCAATGGTTATTGGTGACAGATGGCTGGATCTGAATATTTCAGAAACTGGTTGCTCTCCTCCATATTTGTTTTTATCTGATATGAACTGGATCTAGGACCACACACAGATTTGAACTGTCCACACCTCTGTGGTAAAAAAAATCTGATCTGAATCACCTGGAGGTGAAGAGATTGGGCCCACTTGTGATGTGAAGTTCAAGCTGTTGTCTGATGTTAGTGTGTGTGTTACGAGAACGGAAAATCATTTGACGATTGATCACAGGTTATAATGCAGGAATGACACTGTCTGGCTGTATTGTATTATTAGCAATAATGTCATTCTTTCATCAAAGAATTTATAAATAAGGTTACAAATCTGTTTGATATTTGATGGGCAATAGTTTGTACTACTGTAGCGATACATTTCTGTCATTACAAGAGAGTATTGATGTTTAATATCGAGCCTTAATTGACAATGAGAAATTAAGTGCACTTAGAATAACTGCATTAGCTTAGTATGGAGGAATTCAGCCTTGCAGGACACAAACAACAATAGCACTGTAGTTCACTTTAAGTCCAGTGAAAACATATAAGAAATAATAAATTCCATTGTATGTTTCACACCGATTTGTCGTGTTAATCAGTCCTCATTCTGCATTAACACACTCATGTTAGAAGTCCAGCTGTCAACAGCCATTGTTATACATTTTATAACCAGCAGTAAATCTGTCAGTGTGTGTGTGTGTGTGTGTGTGTGTGTAATGTTAAGTAAAGACTAAGGATTAGTGATGTTAAAATATGTAATGGGAGCAGTTCCTGGGAATAACATCTGGATTTGTGACTTGTGAGAGACTCCAGTTGCATTCCCATGTCAGTCCACAGACCTGCATGTTCCATAAACTGCAGCAGCGACAATGGAGAGGAACGCACATAGTTAGCATGAGTAACCTGCCTCTACTGTTGTCATGGAACATTGTAAAACTTAAACAGTGAGCAAACGAATGTCTGAGCTACGCAGTTTCTCAGTTTGTTGCAGACAGAGTTACAATTATGTGTTTACTTACATTTCACAGTACACTAGTGTACTTACTGTACGCAGATGCTAACGATGAGAGTGATGAGGTACTGTGTGGAAAAACTTAAAATACATCTCTGCATTTCAGGAATGTAACTGCGAGTACCTCCAGGTTTATATTAGATTTTTCTGTTTTAGCTGCACAGAACCATTAGTTAAAATCAAATCATTGTGAATTATCTGAGATTTTGGGGGCCACCTCAGAGGCCCTGTGACAGGTGGTCTCTTTAGAGGGCACCATGCTCTATTATCCTTTGCTTGTGTCATAACCACAAGCCTCAGTGTGTGTCACAGTCATAGATTTAGAAAGCTCTGTCCAGGCGGTGGTGGTCAGTGTGGCTGTGTCCCCCAGCACCTGTCTCTGCTGTCCTAAACTGCTGTAGCCATGGATTCAGCCTTATCACCCCCCCCCTCCTCATAAACACAAGTGACTCTTCACTTCATTTCAGGGGAAACACAAAGGAAACTTTTACTTGTCATGAAGCCCGCGCTGCATATGTGTGAAATTGCTCCCCTCTGTATGTGCCCGTGTCTTCGCTGGTTTCCTGCACACGTTTTTTTTAACCCATGAGTACTGAAATATGTATGCGGTGCAGTTCCTTAACATATCGGAGTATCTGATGCGCTGTGACTCTTATAAGCTACATGCAGTATTTATGTACAAATACATAAACATTGGTTCTTGGTTCTTGTCAACTCTACCAGAGACCCTTCGCTCTTCCGGAAAAGCTTCATGAACAAGAAATAAGTGTCCGGTCTCGGTCTCTCTGTCACTACGCGCATCTCGCGCTCACGCTCCCGCGCGCCGAGGCTTTCCGTTTCTGCGCGCAAACTCATCGGAGCGGAGGTTTTCATTTTTTGTAAGCGTTTACAAACCAGATGCGGACGTCGGCAGACATATACCTGACCTTTCTACAGACTTTTAGAGTTTGTCGTCAGAGATTCTTGACATCCTACTGATGTTCTGCACTTCTGCGCGCTCCACCCCGCTTGCCGGAGCGGAGGAGCGCTGGATTAGAGAGACGCACAAGGAGGCGAGAGCAGGCTGATGTTAGCTGCTGTGGCGAGGCAGAATCCGCCAATTAAAACTATAGAAACAGCTAAGACGAAGACTTGATTCGTAAAAGAATTGTGGTTAATGAAGTTGGTTTAGATAACGTAGATCTACGGCATGGATCATTGCGCTCGCTTGTTTTGTGATTTATAGCGGCACGTTTAAAGTGCACTTAATGCAATAGATGTTTTACTTCATTGAGGCCAGTCTGCGCTGTCATCTCTGCAAAGGAATGGGAGGTCTTTAGCAGCTCACTTTCACAGTTTTATTAAGGTTAACAATGATCACTGAAAGTCACGTTTCAGCGCGACTCACTTGTCCAAGTGTTGTACACGTCTTCTTATGCGACCGTATTTTAATTTACAGATAACTTTTAAATCTTAACAGAAAGTGTAAAATAGAGGAGGTAATATTTACCCATGATTTTGATAGATAGTCTTGTTTCAGTCCTCTTTAAAGCCAAGATAAACCAGAATATGACTTGGTCTAAACTTTGCTCTGCGCTCCTGTGGATGATCCAGTGAAAAGTGTCAAATCTTATGTATTTATTGGTGTCTGACTGAAGATGTTAGGAAGTCCGTCAAACAACGGCGGCATCAGAATGATGGTGCCCCCGGCTCCGAACGACGACAGGCGGGTAGAGTTCGTGGCTCTCACCGCTGTCCACACTGAGAGAAGCGAGCCGTCCACCCCGGAGCGCGGACACCCGTCTCACCGCACAGGTTTGCTGGGCACCCCGCTCCCAGGACCGCCCGGACCCCGAGCCAATACATCCGCTTCAAGCAAGCGCTTCAGAAAGTTGCAAAACTGCCTGTACAACGTGCTGGAAAGACCAAGAGGATGGGCATTTATCTACCATGCGTTTATGTAAGTATATCATCAGTCTCATAATTTCTTTTACTGAAACATCAAAAAGTCAACATATAGCTTCCCCCTGACTTTTCTGTAGTTTACGACTTTCTAAAGTCTCAGTGAAGCTGCATGTTGTGTTAGACAGGCTTTTTCCCATCACGTGTTTTGATCAGTAGTCTATACTCCAGCAGCCATTTAAAGAATATTCCAATTAACTAAGCACAGTTGCTTATGCAGCAATTAACGTGGTCATATGCCATACATCATCTCAATATGGGGTCTGCTGTTCAATTTCCAAGTGTTCCTGTCTGATTAAATCATCTGGAGGACTTTGGATATTCAATTTAATTTATCCAAATCCACAGGGGGTAGTTAGCATTTTGTTATTTAATCACGGTTGTGAACATTTTTGATGCTTGCTAACACTTAGGGCTCAGGCTATAGTTTTTAATGGGTTACTTCACAGTAAGTTCCTTTTTCTGTATTTACGTTTGCTTGAATAACAAGTCTGAATAATATAAAAGTTTTGTAATGACACTTAGTAAAACACAATGCCAGTGTTTTTTGGAGTGGGGATATAAACATTTGTGCTGACTGGGCTTGTTTGTTGCAGCATTTCTTCTGACAGTTGAAGAAAAAGACTTGGATCAGTTCTGAACCCGGTATATTAAAGTGTATTAAGCTGAAGAGACATTTAAAGAAGCACCAAATGTATTTCAAACTAATCTAAGCTGAAATTAAAGCAACTGCCAGAGTTAAGTACCCACAGTGTCTTGAGCTCTATAATGTATACAACATGTAAACTCTGAGAAAGTATGAGCTCAGTGCTCTTAACCTATGTGAAATATACATTGGTCAGTTTATCAGAACATAAAAAATGCATTGATTTGTTATTTGGTTCAGTTTGTACCTGTTTCAGTTTTAACTTGAACAACTTCAGCTAAAAAAAAAAGTCAAAGTTCACTCAGTGCATAGTGAAGCCCAGAAAAAAGTGCACCAGCAGCTGTGTCTGCATCTGGCATATAGTGGACAGAGCTGTATGCGTGGAGCTTCTTGGACCGAGCTGTGCTTTCTGTGTCGTTGTTTAGACAAGTGCAGCTGTCCCCCTGCCAATGCCATCATGTGTTTATAACAGAGGGAAATCCCACTGCAGGGCTGCGACTCTCCTATATTTTCTCATCATTTTTAATTTTAATATAAACTTTGTTTAACCTGAGGTTCGCAACCTATTTTTCAGCAGAATCCTGGTCAGGATGGCAGTATTACATGTTTGAGGTAGAGGCGACAACATAATTAAGGTCAAGTAGACTTAGATTATAGAAGGACACAAAAACAATAGTCAGTGTAAAGGAAGTTAAAATAAAGTAAACAGAGATGATTATTAAAGGCATCATTTACTACAGACTTTACAATAGCGTTGACCTCAGTCTGAGATACCACATTATTTTGTTAAATTTCACTCTGCAAGCTATTCCCAATGACTGGAGCAGAAAAATGTAAAAGCTGCAAGTATGTGTGACCTAAAATTATGATTGGAAGATGAATATGTTTCTCTAGAATGGCTTTATTAAGAAAAATATCAGAGCGTAGAGAGAGATGACCAGCACACTCTTTGAAGCACAATGATGTTAACAGTTTTACGCTGGTGACACATACTGTCAGCACATTAATGAGTGCAAGTCAGCTAACTTGAGCCACCGCCTCTTTCATTTCTTTCTTTTTATTTCTCCTTTCTTTGTACCCACAGGACTGTAAACATGTCTTTGCAGCACACACAGAACAACAGGTGCCGCCTCAGCTCTGAGTGTTTCTCATTAAAAGCGAAGGCCTTTGGGTGGTTGCTGGTGACATTCTCCCTGACATTAGTGGGTGTCAGAGTGGATGGCAGCTCTGCCACTGTTGTTATTTTTCTGTCAGAGCGGGAGAGTGTGTGCTCTTAGGTGCACAGATCACATTTCAGATGCCGTGGCCTCAAAGATAGAGCTGGACTGAATTTGGAAGTGGTCTGACTCAGTAATGCCCTGTTTTATGTTGCTTTCTCAGCAGATTATAAAATGTTCCTGAAACTACAGCTTATTAAGGCTTAGGCTTCCCCACTTGGCATGAAACATGTTTTTCTGCACATATGTGTAGCTATGTGCATTATTTCCATGATATGTTATCGCCCAGAGCTTTGCATTCGTTTTGATTAATTACATGTGAGTAACTCACCGTGCTGTGTGCAGGAATTCATTGCACAATGAAGCTCAATTAAGGCAGTGTTGATCTATTGTAATTAAATTGAACCATACACTGCTGTGGAGGATGCTGTGCTAACTTCTCTTGATCCTTTAATTAGTCCTCTGTTGCACAGAGATGCGCTGGAACAGATGTGTTGTTTCTAGAGAGCAGCTCTTTGCAGGTGTGTTGGGAGAAGGGATGAAGTAGTTCTACACTTTAAGGTCTCTCCACAGGCACCCAGTTAATTCCTACGACACTATTCAACCCTCCTTGTTGCTGCCACAGCTGCACATAAGATGCACGCTAACAGTCAGAGATTTCTTTGCTAGATAAAGGTTGTGGGTGACTTTAAGATCCTGTCTTCTAAACGGTTCAGGTTGCATTACTGTAAACTGTTACAAGTCTATATGTCAGCTGTCTCCTCTCCTCTCCTCTCCTCTCCTCTCCTCTCCTCTCCTCTCCTCTCCTCTCCTCTCCTCTCCTCTCATTACCAATTCTATTAAAACACAGAAGCTAAATTAATAGATAACAGGGTTACTGGAAACACTAGTGACGGATTCCTTTGCTTACCAGCTACGTATCTGTTGCTTGGACACTCAGCTGGTTTTTTGTTCACCCAGACTCTTGGTGCGTGGACAGTTTGAAATGTTATGTGTGTCTTGTCTTGTTGTAGTCCTTTCACTCACTCACAGTAAAACCTCAAGACATCTATGTCACCATTTAATCGCTTCTCTTTGTTTCACCTGCTTTAAAACCATAGTGTGAGCAGCAAGGTTTGTCAGGAATGTTTTAGTAAAATTTGTCCAAACTCCAGTGACTCTACAAGAAGGTTAAAGTCGTAAGAAAATGTGATGGTTTCTAAAAAGTCTGAAAAGTTTAGACATAAACCTCTGTTTAAAGCTGTTGCTGAGGACTGCAAGTAATAGTTATTTTCCTTTTAATAATCTGTTTTACTTTTTTTTGTGTGAAAATAGCGAACATATTTTCAGTTGTCTTATTATGTCTAGAAAAAATATTTTAAATCTCATTTAAAAATTGCTGATGTGAAACAGGGAAAAAGTTTAGTTCAGTTTTCTGTCCACTGCCTAACTGTTAAATCCGCTAGTTGTACTACTGGCTGGCGTTATTATTTCTGACTGTATGTATTTATGCATGTGGAGTGTCTGTGTGTAAACTTGCCCCCTGGGCCTGACAGATGACTGATGACATTCACAAGGATTGGTTTCAGTGTTTCCCCTCACCTTTGACCTCTCCACCATTTTCACCATAGGCAGGGCTGCATATAGACCATCACACAAGGCCACCTGTTGGACACATAGTAATTCATCCCAGCAGGAGGTTGTCTGGGGCCATGAAACTCCAAAGTCTAAAATCAGGCCACTAGTCTCTGATAAGGTCATACTACATGGTGTGAACTAATATCAGTGAAGCAGAGATCCAAGGAGGCGTGTTATGTCTTGATGTTGGCTTTGGCTGCCATCTTAGTCTCTAGCTTGGTACAGCATTCCTCTGGACCCCAGCCTGAATATACAGTAATAGCACATGTGGATAGACTGGAAAAGAAGTCAGGACTGAGCACTAACCAGCCAGAGTGATTGATTGGTTCTGAGGAGGATGAAAATATACCAGTCATGTATTATTGATGTCTTACAGAGAAGGAGCAGAGATGTAGAGCAGAATTATACATGCGAGTGCTGTGGGGTAGACTTGAACTCGAACAGTATCATCTGTACAAGCTGGGTAAAGACAAATGTCTTTGAAAGAACTTGTTTTATGAGGAGCTCTGTCCAAGCACTCCTAACGGGCTAATTGAGAATTAAAAAAATCCAAATCAGTTTATTCATGATGAGGAGTGAAACTTAGCCTGTGAAAACAGTCATATAACACCTTCTGTGTCTGTGGAGAGGCCTTGTCAAGGTAGAGAAACTATCTTGGATAACCTGGTTAACTCAGCAGTCGCCAGCAGGTTGACGTCACACAGGTTTGTTCCAAAACCAGTAAAAGTATCTGTAAAGTTATTTTGTCTAATTATGTTACAGTGCCATGGCTATGGTTTGGTTAGTTTAAGGGTTAAATGGTTCTTTTTGTAAAGGCTAGCAGACCTTTGTCACCTAAACAAGTTAAGGTTTGCTAACATGTTGGAAAGAAACCAATATAACCAGAAGGAAATGGGAAATTAACGACAATATTCTGTGTAACACATACTCATTTAACCTGATTTTTTCTTTTTCTCCTGTCATAGTTAATGCAGGCACTAGATGGCTTTATTATGTGGATGTCCACATATGTTTTTCTTAGGTGAATGATCTACTGTAAGCTTGTGTTACAGGTGTAGACTGTGTGAGGGAGAAAGGATTTGACAAAACGACAATATTCAGTTGCATCATAAAAAGTGTTGAATCAAGTGTTTGTGGAATTTCAACCATAACAGGGGTTAAAAGCTCTTTTGACCTTTGCTTCGATTTTGGCCATTCTGAGATTTGTGTGTTATCCAATTTCATGCAAGTGCAAAACTAAATCCCATGAGTCTTCAAGACATCTATCTTACAAATCGCATATTTGGATGCAAGCTAAGAAATTCCTTACCTGGAAATAACTGAACGGACAGAAGAACAGTTTACTGATTGTATATCTGTCTCAGCTTTTAATAATGCATTGGTTATGGTTTTTAAAAAATTTTCATTAGTCAGATAGCAGAACATCGACTTCTCTCTCACTTGCTTTGATCTGAAACAGCAGGTTCACAAATTTTCAAAGGAATTTTCTGATGTTGGACAAATCTTTCCCAGATGAAACCTCCACTCTCTATGGTATGTGGGAATCCCTTCATTTTAACCTTTTATGGCACAAGCACCAGAGATGGTGTCTGTTTATGAAAGCTTGTGCCTAAAGCCACATTATTTGTAGATGTGAACGGAGATACCCACGACAGACCTCACAGCTTAATGTTCTCCATAACCTCTCCAGAGACAGTCCACTCAAAGAGACTTGGAAATATTTAATCTTATACGGCTATGGTTCAGTCTTCACGTATCTGTGCTGTACACACATTGTGTCTTGCAAGCTTTTCATTAAAGTTGAAATGCCTCTCTGACTGATTATTATACAGCTTGCTGATTGAATGTGTTCCCTCTCCAGTTTGAGCGAATCTATCTGGGCCGTGGAAACTGTCTGCTCTGTTTTTTCAGGTTTTTAACCATGCAACACAAAAGCCACTAAAATCACCCCCTCTGTAACTCTCTCTAAAAACCAGTGGCACATTTGGTGTTGGACCTTTTTTATTATTGAGCGGAGTAACATCCAAATAGCCTTTTGTTTTGTTGTTTGCTTTCTATTAAGCACATAATGTGTTTCTATTGATGACTTAGTACAAGAAAGAGAAGGGTGGAGCGTAGGGGTGGAGGTGCCGTCATAAATAGGTGATTTTTGTGGGGTTTTTAACCAGCTCAGGGCTGCAGATTGGATGCTTGTTCATTTACCACTGCTGTTTTTATCTGTTCACCTCAGCAGGCTGTATAAATTCTGCTCCATTAAGAATCCTTTATGGCCAAATGCCTTTGCTCTTCTTTCACTCTCTCCCCTTGATCACCCCCTCATTCGCTGAGTGGGAATATAATATCTTTGCTGTGCTACCCTCTCTGATTAATCTCTCCTCACTGCTTCTCCATGTCTTTCTCTTTCTTTTTCTCCCTTCTGGTTAGCTGGACAAATCAAGCTCAAAAGAGCTTGTGAAAAATACAGAGCACAGGTCATATTCAGGGTGACACTGTCTCCTCACAGCAAGAAGGACCTGGGTTCAAATCCACGGGTCGGCCAGGTGTCTTTGTGTGTGGAGTTTGCATGTTATCCCTTTGTTTGTGTAGGGTTTCTTCAGGTAAGACATGCAGTTAAGGGTTAATTGGTGATTCTAAATTAAGTGAGTGTGGTTGTCTGTCGCTGTATGCCAGCCCCGTGATTGACTGGCGACCTGTCCAGGTTGTACTCTGCCTCTCGCCTGATGACAACTGGGATAGGCTCCAGCACCCCCGCAACCCTTGGGCGGAATAGCGGTTAGGATAATGGATACACCAATCAGCCAAAACATTAATACCACCAGGTACCTGTAATGTTGTCAACACGGTGATTGTGACCATGATCAGCAGGTGTCAGAACACACAGGATCTCACAACTTGCATCGTAGCTGCACACCAGTCAGACTGCCCTTGCTAATCCCTGTCGACGACATTAAACCATTAAAACTACCAGGTTGTTTAATGTTGTGACTTAAACTATGGAAGTTACTATGTGGCCATGTTGATTCAGTTATTTTTCAGCTTCTCTGATCTGATGTTTTACTGTTTCTCTTCATCATGTATGGTAATAAATTGAATATCTTTGGGTTTGGTCAGTAGATTTTTATTTAATTTCCTTTGATTTAATTTAAAGGAGCAGCCAACTGTCAGGCGCGTCTTAGACACAGACAAAGTGTTTGCGGAACGCCCTTGTTGCGTGCGGGATTGACCCAACTGCGGAG
>JAUBNQ010000003.1:10856783-10867531 GCA_032353495.1 Ctenopoma kingsleyae | reverse complement strand
CTGAATTCCATCTCTCTGGTAAAGTAGCTTGTTTTAATGTTGCTGTCGACGGTTTCACTGAAACAACAACAATAACTTTTTTCCACTGGTTAAGTGAGTCAGGTGGTGGTTGCCACACAGTGCCAACATATTTTCTTTTTGGCAACACACCATTCCTAAGATAGATATTTGCACTTTAAAGTTAATAATCCTCAGTGGAAAATTCATTTTGATCAGCACGTGATCAAAAATATTTCACCAGTTTCTCATGATTGTCTGAAAGAGGGATTCACATCAGAGATCCAAAAGCTGTATGTGTGAGCAGCTCTATGAACTTGAGTTGTTTGTGGTAATAGTTTTGGCAGTTTAACGAGATAGTGGACAGTGTTTTATTTTCTAGTACATTCCTCAACACAAAGCGTAAATTCATGTTCATGTCTCTCTCATCTTGAGCTTCTGTTACTGGTGGAGAAACTTCTCCACTTCTTCTCTTTCTCATGAAGTGTTTATATTAACATGAGAGCACCTTGAACATAAGGAGTAATTTACCAGAATTTATGTTGAGTCTAGAGTAGTTGGAGTGGACTTTACTTCTTTAGGACAGTAATTTATTTTTCAGTAAAGAGAAATCTAAGCTTCGTTTGTTAAAAGAAGTTCAGTTATAAGAAAACGTACAAATATTGCAACTATTTGCAATTTTCAGATTTTCTGCATAAATTGGTCATGAAATGCGATCTTGTTTATATTTCTTCAGTTAAAGGTCAGATCACCTTTTAATGAACGATTTATGCAGAAAACAACGAAATTGCAAATAGCTGCAATAGTTATACGTTTTCTTATAACTAATTATTATTATTATTATTATTATTATTATTTATATTGTCAGCAGCTCACAACTTTCAGCCGTATGCCACATAGTTTCTTTAAAAACTGGTCATAAAAACGTTTTTATGTTTATCAGAATAGAGAAAAATGGTACGCACTCCGTAATTGTGGCTCATTTATGTTTTTGGAGAACAATGGAAGTGCAAACAGAGAAATGAGCTGAGCCAGGGTTTGGCTACACAGACAAATCTTTAGTGGGATCAATTCATTGTTTGTTTTTGTCTTTTCAGTGGGTTTGTCAACAAAGGAAAATATAGACTTAACTGTCACTAGTATCTCCAGTCAGTGGGTAGTGGTTGTTCTCTTCACTTAGCACTCATATGCAGCAGAAAACACATAGAAAAGGAAATGCTCCTGTATGAATATTTATCTTATTTTAAATTAATAAGATGAACAACTATAAGTGAAGCATTTAATATGAAGCTAGACAATTTGTGCACCAAAAACAACTGAACTTGGTTTCATTGCTGTGATTCTTGTGCCGCTGACCGAATATGAGTCAGCATGCTGAGTTTGTGTTGTGTTATGGATCAACAAATCTTTTCCTGCTTGTTTGCAATTTTGTTTTTCTCTGTTGGTTAATCACTCAGAAAGTGAACAAAGCATATTTTAATGAGTTTTTTTTCCCTCTAAAGGGATTATTGAAACCCAAGAGTGTTCTTATTTCTGATGTGTTTATTTGCAAATGTGTTTCCTGACTTGAGTGTGGTGATGTGTGTTTCAGTTTCCTGCTGGTGTTCAGCTGCTTGGTGTTGTCTGTGTTCTCCACTATCCCTGACCACCAGAAAGTCGCCAACCAAGGCCTCTTCATCCTGGTAAGAGCCCTCCCTCTCTCTCACATATATGACTACTTCAGCATCCATCTTCCTACACTGTCCTTTCATATTACACCATCTCACTTACTGCAGTGTGTCCGTATATGCTTGCGTATGTGTTGTTTTGTTTGTTGGTGGAAGCACATACAGCCATGTAAGCAGGTGAGAGGATTCAGGTGTTGTTGACTGTGCAGGAAATCACAGGCATAATCCACTAATCCTTATAGCTATTCCATAATCTCCCCCGTTCCTCTGTGCTCCAGGTGCTTTAGTAAAAGGTAATGGACACTTGCTTTCTCCCTCTTAACCTCATTCGCCCTTACTCAACCGACTCCGCCCCTCTCTCTCGCCACCTTACTCATCTTTACGTGTTATTTAATGGCAAGACTCTTGACTTTCACATTCTCTCTGTTTACTCTTTCGATCAATCACCCGACCATTAGCAAGCAGTCAGCCATTAGAGGACTTTGCTTACACGAACATTCGCCGTAATGACAAATTGGTTCAGCGCACCTTTAACTGCCTGTAAATTCCTGAAATCTGACAGTAGGAAAGACAGAGATAGAGACAGACAGAGTGGTGTGTTAATAGGATGGGACAGGGATGGAGCATAACTTTATATTTTAAATCTTTTAATTTAATCTGCTATAAAATACAAAGTGAATTCAGATGAGTGTGGAATGCAATTATTGCTCTGTAACAATGAATAAATGTATATTTGAGCCTTTATTTGACCTTGTTGCACACTGTCCTCTCTCCTGTTCAGTCTTTATATGATGTCTAAAGATGCCAAACTGATGGAAGATGAGAACAATTTGATTAGATTTAAAAAAAATAGATATAAATATGATGTTTTAAATACAATACAATACAAAAACAGATGTTCTCTAGGGGACATTTTTCCTTTTGGGAAATTGGTACACACGCTCAACAATTTATCCACAATGGCTAAATTCCTAATACAAAATTGTTTGGATGATTTGTCAAATACTTTGCTCACTCACAGAATAGTTACTGACCCCTGTCTTTCTCTGTATGTGTGTGCGTGTGTGGGTCGTAGGAGTTTGTGATGATTGTGGTGTTTGGGTTGGAGTACTTCATCAGAATCTGGGCGGCTGGCTGTTGCTGCAGATACCGTGGATGGCAGGGACGGCTGAGATTTGCCAGAAAGCCCTTTTGTGTTATAGGTTAGTGTGTTTGTGTGAACAATAAACAAAACCAGAGTGTCAGAGTGTTGTGTGTGTTCACATGAAAATTGTGAACTCTAATCGTTTCCTCTCTATGTTCCTGTTGTTTGAACTCCTTTCCTGCAGACTTCATAGTATTTGTGGCGTCACTGGCAGTGATTGCTGCCGGGACCCAGGGCAACATCTTCGCCACATCAGCCTTGCGTAGCATGCGATTTCTGCAGATCCTGCGTATGGTTCGTATGGACCGACGGGGAGGAACCTGGAAACTACTGGGCTCAGTGGTTTATGCTCACAGCAAGGTGGGATTGAGATTCCTGCTAAATATTTCATTTTTCTTACACGAGTTCTACTACGAAAACACAGTTTTGAAGGTATATATATATATATATATATATATATAGGTATTGGAACAACAAGGTCATTCATTTGTTGTCGATTCATTTGTGTGAAGACATTTAGGTTGAAGATTAAAAGAGAATATGAGACAGAATTTCAGCTACCTGATGGTGTATACACCTAGATTCATTAAACAACATAAAACAGAGCACCTTTTGTATCAGTACCAACTTGTGTACAGCAAACACAAATGAATTGGCCTTGTTATTCCAATGCTTTTGGAGGGGACTGTACTTATATAGATATTTTCAAGTGCAGACATTAAAAATTAAAAGTATACTAATGGCCATATACAGCACTATGATTTTTATAAGAGCAGGATGTGGGCTGTTATTAAATGGTTGGTGATGATGGTCATAGTGATTTGTAATGTGATAAATAACTTTCAGTGAGAAATAAATGACGAGTCTGCTGATCACCAACTGCTATTTATATTTATCCCCCTCAAACGCCATACCTCCCCTATAGCTGCTAATTTTTGGCAATTAGTTGATAGTGTTAGTGCTGACATCCACCGCAGAGCACAGTTAGAAGGTGGTGATGATAATGAACTGATGCATTGGCTGTCTAAGCAGAACTGTACAGCCAAGTCAAAGTCGAAGCCCAATGTGATGACGATGATTTAGCCGATAATGATGATGGTGATACAGTAATGACTGCAGAGATTTAGATTGTAAAGATGCTGTTGCTGCTGACAGGTGTGATTGATACCTCCGTCCTCTCTGTCTGTCACTCTCAGGAGTTGATTACAGCCTGGTATATAGGTTTCCTGGTCCTGATATTTGCCTCCTTCCTTGTATACCTGGCAGAAAAAGACAACAACTCAGACTTCAACACCTATGCAGACTCCCTCTGGTGGGGAACTGTGAGTACTGCATTATGCACACACACACACACACACACACACACACACTGGATCTCTTGTTCAGAAAAACAATATTTTTAAAATACAATTATAATGTTTTTCTTGTAATTTGTTGCATCACCAGACCAATATGAGCATCATTATTAACAAGTCACAAGAGAATTGGGATTATGAACAAATTTCACAAGAACTAAAACTTGATTGATGAGACTTTTGAATTACTGTGAATTATGATAGAATTGCTTAGATGATAAGATTTCAGCTCCATGCTAAATTGTTTTGTAAGGTGTAGTGTATGATATGTGACTTACTTTAGATGATGTCAAGGTTTTTAGCCATAATAATCCCTGACCCTCACAAATGTTGACTTAGAGAAAACTAAAGTGTGTCAACACACTACACAGTTAGAATTTTGTTAGACCTATTATATTGTGTGTGTGTACTTGTTCACCTCTCCCAGATTACCCTGACCACTATTGGCTATGGCGATAAGACCCCTCGTACCTGGCAAGGTCAGCTCCTTGCTGCCTGCTTCGCTGTCCTGGGAGTCTCCTTCTTTGCTCTGCCTGCTGTAAGTCCTTTATGTTCCCGTCTCTGTTAGAGGCTCCTCACAGCCTGGTCAGAGTCACACCTGTGACTTAATTTTACCTCTGACAATCAGGGAATTCTGGGGTCAGGCTTTGCCTTGAAGGTTCAAGAGCAGCACCGACAGAAGCACTTTGAGAAGAGGAGGATGCCTGCAGCCAACCTGATACAGGTAATGGGCACAGTGAGAGTGAGAAATTTCAGTTTGACTGGACAGCCAGATGGGATGTTAACTGTTTCTGTGTGTTTCTGTTTCCTCCAATGTTTAGGCTGCATGGCGTCTTTACTCTACAGATGCCAAACACTCCTATCTCACAGCTACGTGGTACTTCTATGACAGCATGTTGCCTTCATTCAGGTAGGAGCTCCCATCAGTCTCCATGTTCAGCACTGAGTGGATTGAGCCATCAGAAATCTGTGGTTGCCGTTGGTTATTTGTTTGAAGTGTTGTAATAAATGCAGACAAAGATTTGAGAGTTGGATCACAAATGGTGAACTGTGAAAACTAGTTTGTGATACTTTGTTTTGCCACTGCTCATACGTTCATGTCATTATGAAACAACACATCACACACGACTGCTGCCACCTTTTATCCATGAAGAACAGTTACATTTGTACAGTGGTGGTTTAAATAAAAAATAATAGTGTTGATTTCTCCATTATAATTTTAAATGATTTAACATTTCTGCCACCATTTTTCAGTTACATTACTTTTGTTCTACGCAGTGGTTTCTTATATTTTGCATTTATGAATTAATTTGACTAATTTTTGTTTCCTTGAAAGAAGGGGAACTTGAGAAACATTTTACATTGATGCAAACTTTCACTTCTTAAATTTAAATCTTCACATGATTTTATTTTTCTCAAGTATCCCTCTTCTTTTGAGCTTTTTGACCATTGATGTGGCCGTTTTGTGTTTTTTTCATTATTTGTTGTTTTTTGTTCATCTGTCATTTGTTTTTTTTTATTTATTTGTGCACGTGGGTGTCAGAGAACTGACGCTACTGTTCAGTCACCTCCAGCGACAGCGTAACACCAAGAAGGTTCTCCACAACTCCTACCACACACTGCTGTCTGGGCTGCGGCCCTACAGCTCCCCCTACCTGTCAGGGGACAGGTATGCACCCCGCCACCTCTCACAGCTTTGCAGCACATTCAGACAGGTGGCCAAATGCCAACCTACAGTCATACAATCAACAGTGGCAACAGAGATTTCAGGTGTACACAACAGGTGCCTTCAGAGCATTCTGCATGGACATCTTGTGTGTTTAACAGTATTTCACTAATGCTGAGACCACTGTGTTGTAGGCCCCTCTGCTTCTCTGCATCTTTGTCTGTTTAGCTCGTACTCTTGCCATCTCTGCCGCCTCCATCTGTTCAGTCACTGGTTTCTTCTTCCTGTCTTTCTCTTTCTTTCCCTTTATTTCCATTGTGTCTTTTCCATGCCATCCATCCTCCATCGTTCATCTATTCTCAGGAAGGCAGACGTTCCATGCAGGTTTGTTCTTCAGGTCATGAGCTGTTTGTTGATTAAAGAGGAGTCATAGTATGAGTGAATTTGCCTCTTTAGATTAATAAATTATTCAGTATTAAACAAAGACCAAGCTAGTAAAGGGCTCATCATATAAGTGGTATGTATCTGACTTGTTTACCAGTTTGTCTTGTAGTCTTGTCTTGACTTCCATTTGAGGATCTGCTCTCACACCATGATGCATAATGGGCTTTCTTGATGAATATACTCAGATGAAACCTTACCAACTACCTTTGCATGACCCTTCTCCTCCCACTGATCCAACTCCTCACTTCTGTGTATCTCCATAATCCAAAACTGCCTCTCAGAAGTATGTTTTCCAGTTTTAGGTAAGGTAACAAGCAGTGAACAAAAGGGCTGTTTGGACTATGGAGATGTCTCACCTTATCCCTTCCCCTTCCCTCCCTGTTTTTTACTTTGCTAAGTTTTGTCCTCATGGTTTCACCATGTGTGCTCCTTCACACCCTATCTTCTCCACTCCTGTGTTCCCCTCACCCTTTCTCCCTCTGCCTTGTGTGTCTCCCCAGTCAACTCCTTTCTAAAAAACGGGGTCTCTTCCGGATTCACGCTGGTCGCAAGCAGAGGTATCCGCGACAATGAGCCTGTGCACGGGGCACGCTACAAAGTCAATAATCAATAACACCATAATACACACTCCCTGCTCAGTTTGCCTGAAACACTCAAAACTTTGTGGGCTGGTGCAGTGGCTCACTAAATGTTTTGAGTTAAAAAAATCCAACTGAAAAACTCTGTGAATTTTGGAAGGAAGAATTTGCTAAAAAAAAAGGTCTGTACTAACAGATGCCATGATACTAAGTTTCATTTCAATCAAAACATCACTAAGGCACTTTTCTCCAGTCCACAAATGCTTGAGTAAATGTCTTCACTGTGAAGACATGTTGTGCTCTGTTTTACTAAGATGTTGTTTTTCCAGCTTAATTGTAGGTGCTGGAGAAACCAGGGTTTATTTCGGTTGCTTTGGCTTGAAGGTCTTAATACATCATGTGTTGAAAACACATTTCTTGCTGGTTTATAATTCCTTAATGAATGTATTTTTCTTTCATTGCATAAAGCACATAAACTAAATATTTGCTCCAAAATTGAAATAGTTGAAGTCAAAGGAATTTCCCTGCTCTAGATTTGTTTCATGTCTTCAGTTCATTTATTGAATCTCCTGAGAGAGAAGATTGAGCATGTGCTTTGAACATTCTTTAAATGTTTTAAATACTAAAGTGTTTCTGTTTGCATGTGATATTTTATCAGTTTTTGGGAAAGATTCTGTGAAATGTATGGTCCTGAATCAATCATTTCAAATTATTTAAATCACTTACATTTACAACAGCATGGTTTTCAAATCCATCTTCCCCATTCCCCTCCACCTTACTTCAAGCATTTCAGCTTGCTCATATGAAATGTGTGAATATCCACTAACATTGCTTAATTATTTAAACTGAATTGAATGGCTGGCTATAGCACATGCAAAACAAAGAGTATATCATCATAAGAATGTGGAAGTGAACGACTGGGCTGGAATATCTCTGTGATGCATGACTTTTGCATTGCCTTGTAGATCTGTGACTGTGTAAGTGGCTTTAGAGGGGGTGCGCTCTCCAGCGCATAACAGCAGCATTATGAGTCACCAAATAGCATTCCTCCTGTAAATAGATGACCTCACATACAGTATTAGCCTGTCTTGGGTTGTAGTGGGTGGTATAGAGTAGTTATAATGAGACATGTTTAAAGCCACTATTTTGATGCTTATTCACTCTGTTGAAGGGATTAGGGATGCACGTGTTTACTCTGATGGTAGGTGGAACATTTTCCATTGTCCCAGCACTACTGGAGGTCTTGAATCAGGTTTCAGTCTCAGTTTGCTGAATCAGGTGCTACTATGACAGGCACATTAAGTAAGCAAACCTGCAGGGCAGAATCAGTTTTTATTTTGAGTGGTCCCTCTGGTCAAACTATCTCTATGATACGTCAGCCAGTCTATCCTTCACTGAGGCAAAATGTAAATATCTGTTTGCCACTTTATTGTCTGTTTATTGTTATAAAAATCAGAAGCCATATTTTATTTATTTTTACTAACAAACACTCTTCTAATAAGCTCAAACTGCCCAGATACTGCTTCCACAAACTCGCAGAATAACACAGTTTAATTTTCCATTAAGGTCAAAGTGATGGACACACAGTGTTATTGACTAATTTATCGTTATGTCATCAGTAAAATGGGCTTCCGGGATCGGATCAGGATGAACAATTCTCGATCATCCCAAACTATTCGGAACAAGGCATCACCGCTGCCCCCAGGGTCCGGCGTCCGCTGCACCCCTAGCCAAGAGAACGTCCCTGAGGCTACAAGTCCTGGGAAGGTGCAGAAGAGCTGGAGCTTTAATGACCGCACACGCTTCCGTACCTCCCTCCGCCTGAAACCCCGACCTCCTGCTGATGGTAAGCACTACACACATCAGTCATTAACACTTACAAAAATCATTTCTGCATGTGACTGTCTCTGAATGTCTTCCCTCTGTCTTGGTCCAGTGGAGGGGTTTGGCGAGGACAGTGTGGAAGACAAATCATATTCTGATGTAGCCATGGAGGAGGTAATCCCAGCAGTGAAGACACTTATACGAGCTGTCAGGTGAGTCCTGCTTCCGACAGTAGACAGTATTAGTACGGCTACAGTTGAAGTTTTTTTTTTATTAATATAGAAAAGCTGCACACATCTGTCCTGGATGGCTGGTAACCAAAACTACAAAAAAAATCAGACCTGCTCATGTGTGTTTTGTACATTTACAGTACATAATTCAATATGCTCAATAAGCCCATTGAAAATAAACAATGTTCAAAATTATGTTTTACTTTTGAAACTCTTCCATAAACGTACAAAGAGTGACTGTTCTGCCACCTGCAAGGGTTCTGAGAACTGAGGGGCCGCCAGGGGACAGTTTTTGGACCTAACATGTTTCAGTCAAGTCCTAGAAATGTCAGACAAGATATCACAACTTGAAATGTGTTCTTCCAATCGAAGATGGAGAGGACAGTAAAGAGTTAAACTGTATTACAATGTGGAAACATTAGAGTTTTGTGCTAGGCCCCACCTGGCTGCACTTATGGTATAAACATTGTACACTGACTGAATAATGTCGATTTGGTGAGACAAACAACACATGTATGTGTATTAACACTATGGGCAATTCAAATGGTTTCCAGTTTGAATATGCTGATCCTTCATTTAGGCGCTGGTTCAAATGTGATGTGTGCAGATTCAGCTGAAAGAAAGAAAGAAATCTCTACATAGAGAGGTAACTGAGCCCTTCTGCAGGCAAGATTTGTTCCTTTATGTGACCTTGTTACTCAGCAAGCCCAGCCCAATCGGGACAATCATGTGTAAGGTGGTGTGACAGGGTGGCCTGTTAGACAATACACACAAATACACACTCAGAAATACTGTACAGCGGATCATAGTACAGTATGACTATACAGGCAAATGATATTATTACCGTTTAGACAAGGACAACTGTAATAATAACTGATAAAGAGCATTGCAGATATTGATGTTGTTCTTCATGGATTCAGAATTCATGCGTTAGAAGCTTTGATGTTACTGTAGTGTGTTAATTGTAGATGTCCTTACACAGTATATGCTAAGACACACCAAATGAGCAGCGTTCTTCAGCTTATAGTAATGAGAAATAGCAGAAACACTGAACATGCATTGCACTTCTAACACCACAACAGTGTGTGTTGAAGAAATGCTCTGTTGGCAAATCTTTACTATGAATGTTATAACTGGTAATTAATCATAATGTGTAAAATTCACAAATACATACAACCCTCCGTGTTAACGTGCACAAATATTCCACAGGGTTAATAGCAATGCTGTCTGTGCAGAAATGTGGACACAACCACCCCCCACCACCCTTAGTTTTTCACAGAAAAATACAATTGCCAGCAAACATCTGGTGCTGGGGCTCGGCTGTTCTCCAGAGGGTTTGATGATATCGGATTAGAACGTCTCTGTGGAACTATTTTCTCACAGCATTTCTCATAGTGCGGGGACCTCTGTGTGGTTGCATACGGACTCTGTGAAGCTTTAAAAAGAGGTGTGTAAAATATGTAACGTGCTGAAAGTCGTGGATGTGGAAAAGCCTCACATGTTTTGATGATATCTTTAGCGTGTTTACTTTTATCATCTAGTTTACAGTGGAGATGCACACAGGAGACGCAGGGACTGAGAGGTTAATGTCACACTTTTTGTCCAACATCTTGAATTAAAGCTTGAGTTCACTCAGTGTCTGGAAGTTGAGCTTCCATACAACTTCACCTGGATGACTGAGAATCTTCACAGACACATGTGGAGTGTTACAGATTTATATATATATATATTTATATGTATAGATATGTGCTGCAGACAATAGAAGAGATGGAGTTCCTGTACTGTACATAGAGCATGTGTGTATACAGCAGGTGCACACACACACACACACACACACACACAC
>JAUBNQ010000003.1:10840018-10856683 GCA_032353495.1 Ctenopoma kingsleyae | reverse complement strand
CACACACACACACACACACACACACACACTTACGCATGCAGCATCTTAGTAAAGTTCACAATTGATGTCTGTGAAACACAGAATTTTGCAGCAAGTCTTAGTGCTGAGACTTCACTTTTGAAAAATGCATGTGGTTCATCAGTGCCCAGCTACTTGAAACTGCCTCTCTCTACCTTTTGGTACTGTTTATGTACAGAGAGGCAGGTAGAGGGATGAAGAGGAGAAGAAGAGCGTGAGGATGGGAAAGGGCCTAATATTTTACACAAATCACAAACCACTCTGCACATTTGCAGTCTTGGATGAAGTGCCCACTGCACTAAATACATGGTTTGGAAATACTTATTGTTTATAACCATTTGATCTGTTCATTATAATCATTGTTATCACATTTTGTAGCCATAGTCATAGTCATTTTAAACAGTTTTGCAGTATATTTATCCTTAAGATATCACAGACTATAACTTGTGTTTTAAATTTTGTTCACTCACAGTAGGTACCGAAGATAGTCATAGCTTGCTCCTGCAGTGTCTTACCCTACTTGGCCCACCAGGATACGTGTCAGCATAACTACCAAGGATACACCTTTGCTGAATTGCAAAAATATTTGCTCTAGCTATGCAAGCATTTTGGTCCACAGATGACATTTCCTGTCCCTCCAATCATTGCTGTGTTTTTACATCTCAGCTTCCTAGCATTAGAAAAAGGATAATATCTTTCAGTGAGCTGTGCCAGATTTACTGTACTGTGGGCCACACTCAAACCTGATCATGTATTATGAGAACCATTTCGTCGACCAGGAAAGAAAGTCAGCATTTTGCAGAAACCCTTGGAGGATCCAAATCAAAAATCCTCCACACCTCCTGTTTCCCCAGCCTTTTCTTTATCCACACCTGAGACCCACCCTGGCAAAAAAATCTGCACCTACCTGCAAAATAAGAAAGACCTGCCTGCAAAAATACCCCAAACGCAAGAGTCATCAAGAAACAGTGCTGCGTGAGGGAGAAGAGCACGCTGACGCCTGCTACAGCACCAGCTGTAGGCCACCACTCCTCCTCCTCTCACTCCTCTTCTCCTTCGCTCACACCTTCTTCTCTTCTTTGGTGCAGCACTGGTAACTACATAAAACTGTGTGCTGTTTGTGGCCTTTCTTAACAAGCACTATAGTAGTTATTTCAGAAAATGACCCATCTCACCACTTCAGATTTCACTTGTTTCTGCTCACCTCGTGTGTGTGTCCATACTTGATTGGGGGTGTGTAGGTGCAGTCACGCATGTATTTGTGGCATCATGTTTTTGTTTTTGTTGTGCCTGTGCGTATGGCTGTGTACAGAAATAAAAGTGAATGTGTGGTGAACAGCTGGGTGTTTCTGATAATCCACTTCTAAAACCTCTGATGTGATTTCTTTTCCTCCTGTGAAACCATATAGTGGACGTCTGGATGTGAGAGATAGGATTTCTTTGCAAAAAAAGAAAACAAAATAAAAAACCTCCCTTGGTGACTCCTTTCCCTCCTCAGTCCTCCGTTTCTCCACCACTTGACTTGTAGTGCAATCCGTCACAGGATGACAGATGAGATGACAGCTTGAGCGTGTATATTTCGTGTCATTACATTTGAGACGTTTCCGGTCCTTCTGCAGAGCCAGCATCTCTGAGCTGCCTATCGCATTAGTGATAAGAAAGGAAATGAATGACCCTCCCAATACAGAAAGCCAGGCACACGCACTCTTAAACTTTCCTTCTCTCCCTTTCCATTATCTCCTGCACATCCTCCAGCATGATGCCCGTCCAGAGACACTCTGGCAGAGGATACCATAAATGATGTGTTCGCTGGCTAAAGAAATGCTGTTTCAACATTCACTGGTGTGTTTCCACCACAATGGGATGATGAGCTGTGTATTGGAAGTGGGAGCAGCTATGGACCAACAATGGTTGCAAAATGGTTGTTACAGTGACAAAAGAGCAGAGACAGGGGAAAGCTCTGACAGAGGTGTGTGTGTGTGTGCGTTGCTATCTATGGATTTGTGCTAATTGCTGAAACAGCAAGTACTGATAAGCAAATGTGACTGGAAGGTGTCATCATCACAATATATCCTCATGGTTTAGTAGGGGGTGACTCTGCTTTCTTTATAGAGCTGCTTGTGAATGATAAGGTCACTCTGACTGTAATTAATCTTGTTATTCTCAGGATGGGCTGCGTGGTTTGATATCTGTCCTGCCCTTGCATTTTTCCAAAGGTTTACTTTATGTCCACATGTGTGGATGTGCAGTGTGAAGCTCTTTAAAGAAACCCAGAGGAGCATTAACAGTAACTCTGGTGTGTTTGTGTGTATGCAGGATCCTGAAGTTCCTTGTGGCAAAGAGGAAGTTTAAGGAGACGCTCCGTCCATATGATGTGAAAGATGTTATTGAGCAGTACTCTGCCGGACACCTGGACATGTTGGGCCGCATCAAGAGTCTGCAGATGAGGTGGTTATTTTGTATTTAACCTGTGCTGGTTTGCTACTTCAAAGTGAATGACTAAAAAAAAATCTGTTCATCTGTCCATCACCTTGAAATTAACTCCTTATAGCACATTTATTTACTACTAACAAAAAGTTTAAAAACTACGCTTTAAACTAGTTTATGGTTTATGAGGTACGTCTTGGAGCAATGACTTCTGGTCTTTATGCTAAACTCACTGCTGGCTCTAGTTTTATGTTCTCCATACAGACTGTTCTTATTTGCTGATAAAAAAAAAAAAATCATTTGTTTCTATTATAATCTGCTGTGGTTGTTTATTTGAAAGGGTGGACCAGATAATTGGACGAGGAGCTGTTCAGCCTGATAAGAAGGCACGTCCTGAAAAAGGAGAGAAGACGCTGCCAGAACTGGACCCACTGGATGAGCTAAGCATGATGGGACGTGTAGTCAAGGTGGAGAAGCAGGTAACAGTTTGATTTATGCACCGTTTGAGGAATTATGTATATTTTCTTTGTAACATATGTATCGCTTAAACAATGGCTTGCACTCATGAGATATGTGGCTTTTGAACGGTAAAAATAATTATATTTTTCATGTTATGTGATACAAAGTGTAAATGTTTTTTTAGGTACAGTCCATAGAGAATAAACTGGACCTCCTGCTCAACTTCTACTCCCAGTGCCTAAAGAAAGGCTCATCCCACTTCACCCTGTCTTCCCTGTTGGACCCCGACCTGACTTCTGACTACCAGAGCCCCACGGACCAAAGAGACCTCTTCCCCTCTGCAAACACGCTCAATATCTCCCAGTCCGAGAGTGGCAACTTGGAATGACAGTGAGCTGAACGGTCTGGGGGCTGTTTGAACATAGACACAAAACCTTTACAGTACGTCTTCCTCTGGGTGAATCCACACTCCAAGCAGCCTGAACTACATGTCTTCTCTTCATTTCATGTCTGTCTGCGATTGGTTCTCCTCCATCTCACCCATTTTCCTTAAGTTAATGTGTTTCCTGACCTGGTACAGACAGAGGCCACTAGATGGCTCCACTTGATTAGGAGCCTCAGCCAAAGCTGCTCACCGCACATGCCTCTCAACCCAGGAAATGAGGATAGAGATACAGAGAGGACACATGAACAACTATTACTTGACTACTGAATCACTTTTACTCACTCACCTCATGCTATATACAGTATCTATGCCAACTTTAAAGCTTCAGCTGTAGACAGCCAAAGTTTGAGGTTTGAAGTTTTGTAAATGTTTGGAGAAATTTAGTCTTTTTTCCCCATCCTCATTTCTGTTTCTTGGCTGCTTGAAACAACTGACTGAATGTTTTCTGACTCGGTTGACATAGACAGTGCTGCAAGTGCCATGCCATTTGTTCAGTAATTTAGGATGGCATCACAGTTTTGGAGACTGTGATGAATGTAATGGGGCCCATCTGCAAGTGCTACATTCACACCACCAGAAAGAAAAACACTATTTAATCTGCTCCCTCTGACATTGATGAGCTAAAGCACCAAATATCCACCTTTCTGCCCAAACAGTGGGGTTATGCTGTAACTAAATGTGTAAATCCTACTATAATTGCCCAAACTTATCATAAGAAAAAAGCTGGAAGGATGTGTTGTAGTGACTCACTGACTGTGTACTGTTTATTGTTGTATGTTTTAATCTTCATTCCTTGTCTCAAAAATTCAGTGTCCCCAAAGCCCACTTGCAAAAAACAAGACATTATTTTCTATTTTGCTTGAATTCAATTGATACATGTTCCTAGAACCAAAATGTCCATTCACAGATTCAAAATCCTTCTGATGTTTGATAGACTACTGTACCTCACTGAGTATTCCTGCACATTTACATTTGTTTTTTGACCCCCTCTGTCTTGCGGCCCACCCTCCAAACATGCATGTTCCTCAGAACAGTCCTCTAGATAAAACCTCACACATCCTCAGTCAGACCTCATGCACATTAAGTGTCAGATCAGGCTTACCATATCAGCTGGTTCAGGCAGTCATAATATTTCATATTTATGCAGGAGCATATTTCTCACTCTTACAGTCATCAGATGCTACACACACTTCTACAAACCTTTTAGCCAGTATGGTGCAGTTTTAAACAACCAATAAGGCTTCCAGGTCTAATGCATGAATTACAGGCCAGTGTCCTCATGAATGCATGTGTCTTAGGAAATGGTTTCAAACAGACAGTGTGCAGGGTTGGGCTCCAGTCACCACCCAAGGTGTTAGTAACTGTCATTGCTAGTCCACTTTACTCCTCTCTGTCTATTCTGGTCCTTTTTTGGAGATGTTTGATGCTTGTGGACAAAACTGGAGAGTGCACAAATACATGCACACACACACATACAGTATACACAATGAACACACACACGCACACACACACACAATGAAATAATTTCCTTTACTTAAATATTTTGGAGAATTATAAACATAACACAATTTTGTCATGTATAATTTCATCGTTTTGTTTTGATTTCTTTACTGTAATTATGTTCATGCACTCGATATTGTGCGTGTAACAACAAATTTCTATGTTTTTAAAGATTTTTTGGATGTTAGAATGAATGTAGATTTAAGTTAATATATATTTAATTCAGTTAGATATAATGTTTAAATAAATGTAGCATAACTACACACACTGCAGACACAACTGTATCTACACATGGCTGATCAGGTTCACACACATGCACGAGTCAGCTCACGTTTAAAAAAAAATTGATGTCATGAGACAATTGCTGCCAGCTTTAGCTAAGAAAACGTTCACATACTGTGTTTGGCCAATCAAAACATTTCTTCTGTCCTTGCAAGTGATTCATTTATTTGGTCAGGACGAGCCAGTTGACTCAGGTGCTCCACTTTTCCGTTCAAAGCAAGCCTACACTTTAAAAAGTGAATGTACTTGCTCAGTCTATTTATGATCTGATACTGTTGCTGCCATGGGGAATAAAATGACCCTTCAGAGCTTGCTGTTGGTGTCACACATTTTTTGCTGCATTGATTTCATTTCATAAATAATTGCTAGTTGGGTTTATTCTTTGGCTTAAATTAGAAATGCCTGATTATTAGAGACGTTATTAGACTGAACAGTGTTGTCACGTGATCATCCCGTGGAATGTTGAGCTTCATGAAAATTTATGTGAGACCACTGTATTGCATGTTGTTGTTAGTGGTGGCCCCAGTATTAGAAACAAATCTTAAGGATGTGTCCTGTAAAGTCTTGAGTCAAAACATTAAGGAAATGACCTGTGCCTTCTTTGTCCTCGTTTTGTAACTGGTGTTCAGTCTCAGTGTTAATGCTTCTTTGAAGAGAACAGTATTTCACACGAACACAGCCAGGCTGACTAACAAAACACCATCAAAATTCTTTTGAACACAGTTTTATGGGTCAGTCTTTTACAGCTGTTGCAACTTTTGATATTTTCTGAGAATATTATTGTATGTTTATGTTCATGTTTATCATTGTAACACCTTCACTTCAACAAACTTTCTGTATTTTAACACCTGTCACATCTGGTGGCTGGAGGCATGGGCATTTGTATTCAAGGAATCTCTGCATGCATGTGTCCTTTCATAAACATGTCACATAGATCAGAATGGCTTCCACATAACTACCTCTGAGGCCACTAGGGGGCGCTAGTCTAGTAAACAAAATATGTGAAACAGTAACTGATTGTTAAACTGACTGAATGCTATGCATGATTCAATCTGCATGTTCTATTTTTCACTGTCCTCTTTACTTACTACTATCGTTCACTGACTTGCTGACATTTGACATTCCAGCTCGTTGCCCTTTAACTGCTTTAGGTCTTGGAACTGTTGTTAAAATGAAACACAAACTGATCAAAGCAATAAGCAAAATGCTAACCTAACAAAGACTTCCAGTTCCAAATGATGTAGCTAGTGGTTGATGAAATATGATGCTTATCTTATTTTCTAATCTAATGCACACCTCTATTTGATCTTTTAAAGAGACACCAAAATGTGTCATCAGCTGAGGATAAAATTAGCTCACTTGACTAACTTATTAATTTATTTCTTTCAATAAAGCTCTTTGGACTCTATGTTGACTTTGGGATTTTTTTTCTCCAAACAAAACTTTCTAATGGTTTGTGTTGACAGAATAATTATTATTAGCTATTATCTATTGCAGTCTGAAAATCTTCTTTTAAATCAAAAAACATAACTTTAAAAATAGTAGAGTTAGTTACATGTTACAGTGAAATCTGATCTCTCATTTAACCCATCACCCCCTGGGGGAGTAAGGAGGCAGGGAGGTGCTCGGGGAGCTAGCGCTGAGTGTTGTAGTCAAGGACACACCTGCTGTGTGGGCTGGTTTGGGATCTGCCACCTTCTGCATCCCAGTCTGATGCGTTTGCTCATTGAACCACCAGGGCGTCAAAACCTACTGTTGATGAGGATGTGATTTGAACCCACGTGTGTAGAGTACAACAGATTAGCAGTCCATTGCCTTAACCACTCAGCCACCATCAGGCAAGAAATCATTATAGTTGACAGTGGGGGAACTAACAAATGTTCAAAATTACCCATAAAGTCAGGCACTGAGTTATTTCTAAGGCTAGTTAAAACATTTTTTTTATTTATTATTACAAATTAATTATTCATTTTCCTTTATAAATCCTCCTGGGAATACTCTAGCCCTTAGTCCCCCAGCCTTACTTTCTGCTCTGTCTGAACTTCACATATTGTTCTTAAATTTCTCACAACAGTACAGCAAACTGCACAGTACATGCACCATCAGCATGTCCAGCACGAGATTGACAGGTTCCAGTTCTTCACTGTCACAGTGTGAGGTTTCCAACACCATAGAAGTGGCAAAATAATGTCACGTGTCGTTTGTAAGGGTCAACAATCAAATAGGCAAATGTCTGCTCCTCCTCTTGTCTTCCAGGGTAACACTGTCCCAACTCATCCTGCAGGAGACAGATTATACAGTGTGTTTAAAATATGTGGAAAGAACTGATATATCAAGTTTATCTGAATGAAAGTTACAAAATTAGTGAGTACTGTTTATGTATTTTAGATTAGATTTATAAAACAACATGTTCTAACAGAACATGTACAAAGAAATGCAGTCCTTATGTGTCATAACGTCTACAGTGTTTCTACAGAGCACACTTTTCTTTATGAAAAGACAGACACAGAATCACACTTACGTAGGCACACACTTTGAGAACTGTGGAGACAACACTGATCTTCTTGGTCTCTGGATCCTTCTGCACACTACAGCATTGAGATATGCACACATGATATAAGTGTACAAAAGGAGACAAACCTAATCAATAAAGTATTGTTTAACATTTTTAACCCAAAAAAGGTTATTCAGTGGCAACTGGACTTGTTTTTAGTTCCTTGAAGACGTTTCACTCCATTCACCCTTTTTCAAGGTTTTAACATTTTTAACATTTTAAAAACTATGCAGGTGAGTATCCTCACCTGATCAGGTCTTTGTACATCTGCTTTGTGATGCTGATGTAGGGATTGATGGTGTCTTCGTACTGACAGAGTTCTCCTCCAAGACACAGGTGTTTGAAGAGACGAAACAGAAACTCTCCTCGCTCCTCTCTCCCGACTACATAGTAGTGGTCAGAGTCCTCCTCCTGCAACATCTGGAGAAACAGAGGAAGACAAGAACTGACTCGAAATCAAGCAAGAAGATACACACAGGTCGATGAAACTAGATGAAAAAGAGAGTCACCTGTCTAAGCTCATCATAGTCAGGGTAGACATCATGAAAGCATTTTACTACATGTCCAGAGGGCCTCAAGATCCCACAAGTGTAGATTGGGTCAAACAGCTCTATGGAGACAGCGGTGCATGGCACTGCCTCCACATGGACAGACACCACTGGCTTGTCTATAACACACACACGCACACACACACACGTCAAAAACATTCCACAGAGATCCGACTGCAAATATTGTCCAGCAGATGAGATCAATTTCCTACTGTCAATGATCAAAAGCTTGCTGGGGGGCATGACATACCAAGAGGTACCCAGACTCCAGCCTCCATCTTCCTCAGACTGGATATCACATCAGGGTCTCTGAAGAAACACTGCATTTGCACACTGACATCAAAAGCTTTCAAATATGATTAAAAGTACTGTTCTGATGAATAGACTTCATCAAAATAGACAACTTTACCTTCATTTAGTAACTGTTTTTACACTGATGAGCTTAGTCTTTGTCGGTTTCACTATTCGTTGTGCTTTTTTAGGACTAAAAAGGACTATGTTTTAAATTTCAGGTTTTAGATTTAAGGCAAGAGGTAATCTATTACATTTGTGATAAGGCTCAAGTATGTTTAATAGTTATATTCTGTACTCTGCCATTTCACCCATTATTACAATTTTATATATCTTACCAGTGCAAACCTTTCACTGTTGTAAGGATAAAAGCATTGATCAAAGCTGTACGACTGAGCTGAAATCCTCCCCAGCATGGACCTGAAGTTAACACACACACACACAGAGAGAGATTTCCATTAGGAAATATTCAGTATACATAGCTAACGAGAAGCTAACGGCAGGTCGAGTGGCAGAAGGAGATCACTCAATTTATTTAAGTTTTTAGGTGAGTTACATTTTAAACATTACCATTTCATGAACAGCGTTAAAGTGTCCTTATCCTGAAGGAAGGAGAAGGTCTTGGAGGAAAGAGGAGAAAAAGAAAAACTTTGCTCAAACACGCATTTCTCTCCTGCCATATTCTTAAGTTGCTTTTAAGTTAGGCTACATAAACAAAGAAGACTCACTCTTGTTAAAAAAACAGTAGCTAGCAGGTTTGTAGGCATTTAGAGGCCAATCAGCGAGAGTTGTGCTCACTAACAGCCAATGAGCGCCTGGTTCTCTCCTTTTGTTCCGGTTACAAGAACTGAGAACAAGTGAGTAGTCTTTGTTTGTGCGCATCTCAGTTTTGTGTACCTGTTACCTTGACAACGGACGCTAGTACCGTTGCTAAAAGCTATGCTAATGCTAACATTGGCCACTTTTATAATTTTTTCTTTTCTTTTAGTTTGTTAGCATCCTATTTTTGTCATAATCGTTTATTTTACCCTCTGTTAAGTAAGTTATAGAATAGATTGAACGGCTGAAACCACGTGGAGTAACGTTAGCTAAGTTTTCACCCGGTGAAGACGAACCTGTTACAGCCAGCAGAGAGCGACCTTGCGCTGCTTTCAGACCACGTGTAGGATATGCTTCAAACTCACCCTCTCTTAGCTGTATTTAGTTTAGTCTTTCTTATTTTATCCATCTTTCCGCTATTGTGGCCTCACATGACTAACTTTATTGTTGAATGATCCTATTCACCTCTTGGTTTCCTCTCCATGTACTCACTGCTTGTTCTGCAGTATTTTTTCAACAATCTGACAAGAACACCTGAGCACCAGTCACATAAAAGGTACAATCTCTTTTATCACCTGCCTCTTATCTCATACCTCAGGTCTGTGTTTATCAGATTTGGAGGACTCCTTTTTTTCTCATAAGCTTCTCGCCGTTAAAAGTGGCTGCAGCTTGAGTGGTTTTTACTGTTTGTAAGAATTTACTTGTGTACAGCATGTATATTTTGTTAATTATTCTACAGATGGTCTGAAGTATTTATTCATCCTCAGTCAAATAATTGTTATACGATGTAGGATACTACTGATTAATATTCCAGTGGATGCCCAGACCATGAAAGTCTCTGTAAAAGGAACCAATAATCTTCTTGTGTGCGGACACACTGAAGTCATCACACTGTAACCGTGTTGTGTTATCTCTTTTATTTTGTTGGTTTTAGACTCATAAAGGTGTTTGCATCAAGAAACCTACAATGTCAGATGAGAAAAGCCAGATTTATTACTGTGATAGGTATGTGATATCTACAGTCTACTAGGGAGAATAAATGAAATGACAATGCAGTAATTATCTTTTAATTAACATGTATGAAGGTGATTGATTGTTGGCAGAGCTGACTTTTTTTTTAAGTGCAATTGTTTTTTGCTCATTAGACTGATAACTATTATAATAATAATAATTTATACTTTATTAAGCCCAGTGGACAGGCAGCCACCAGATGTTGAAGCAGAGATGCTTAGAAAGAACTGGGAGTCAAATCACTGAACTTGTGGTTCATGGATGACTGCTTAACCAGCTGAAGCACAGCTGTTATTCATGTAAATCTGTTAGCCATGAATAGATCTGGTGATAACTGGAGTAATAAGTTGAAGATTCTATTCACAGTCTCATAATGAAAAGAGATAATTTAGTGTGTCTGGACAGTGATGAGCTCAATACACAACATGTGTGATGGGTCTGAGATGAGATTAAATGCAGCTGCAACAACTTAAAAATGAACCCAAACTCAAACATTTCACATCCTGGCTATAATCTGACATCACCGAGTCACCATCATCAGTCATCATTCTTAAAATAAATTAGTTACTCTCGCTCTCTGCTGACTTCTCTTCGGTAATTACACTTGATTCCTGCTCATTAGATTCCTCAGTGTCAAAATTGAAGCCTAGCAGTCAGGAAGGTGAGGCAGACGAGGAGACGTCACACCTGAGGAATGCAGGGATGTTACTGTCGTCTGTGATCTCCTTGACAGGTCATAAAGTTTCAACAGTAGAGAGTGAACCTTCACCAGATGCTACGTAACTGTGTATGAAACCATGACTTGCATGTTTCATGACCTCAGAGAGCAACATCCAGTAATTTCTATTCAGATGTTCACTTTGGACAAGATATAGAAGAATAAAGGCCAAAGCTATATATGGAGATTTTAGAAATGTTTTGCATCCGATTCCAAGATCATTTTAAATCTTTTCAGTATTTTTATACAAACATTATTCCTGGCAGCGTCAAGAAGACACATAGCAAATATTTGGACAGTTTCACAGACTTTATTTTTGGTGTTTATGTACAATGTGGATAATAATCAGCATCTCTGCTGTCCTAACTATAGCCCAGAGCTTGTGTTTTTAAGTGTTCTGATTTGCAGTTAATTCTCTTTAGAACTCAACTTAATTTCTTTACTGTTTGTGACATGTTAGTGCTGTAGGGGACTGGACTGAAACCTGTGTTTCTATTGTCCTATATTTTCCTATCTGTGCATCACTCCACATAGACCAGGACAAGAGATTACAGCCACAGATACTGATCTACCAGGTGGATAATCACACTCACTTGTGCTTCTGCAGGATTATTGTGCTATGTGTTATGAAGAAGGAACAATTTTGCATAACAGAGATAAAAGAAGGAATGAAAGGTAGACAAAAGGCAAGAGAAATATCAAGGCTGGGTGTTCTGGGCGATAACAATATTTAAACAAAACATCTTATGAATAGAGAAGGCAGTGGAGTCCTCAGTGGTGTGACACCTGTTGGTAATCTGCTACTGGACTGATCATGTTTTCAGGCTGATTGGTGCGGTATTCTTATGCCGCCTCGTACTCCAAAGTGTCACGAACTCAAAGCTTAAAAAAGCAAAAGTTTGCAACATAATCATCCAGACAAGCATCGCAGAGGACCATTTCAAAATATTTTAACCACATTTCACCACATTATGATGTTCATGAGGTCAGCCTGTTGTTTCCTCTTACCTCATGTCACTTTAAATATAGTAACAAATGAAACATTTTGAATAACGTTGAGTTATAGCCAATTTAACAGAGCAGAGAGAACTGTATGTGGGACTGTACACACAGATAACATACCACGGCTATTGAGAAAGAGGAACCAAGAACTTTGCCCATACTTGAAGAACAATGGAAAAATCCTGCTGGAGTTCTTTGACAATAAATGAATCACTATCTGAAACTTTTCCTAATGATGTCATGGTGAGGGTCAGCTTTGTTACTGCTTTTTATTCTGTTTAGGGTCAGGCAACACAAAATGTCAGTCCCAGAGGCAGTTTGGCGATTCTCACTCTACACCCAGCTGCTGTTTGTATGGCTTATTGTGATGCTGTAGAATAGTGTGGTTCATATCAACATTAGTTCCAGTGAATGGACCAGTTTTCTAGCGACATTTAACCTCTGGGTTATCTTTGTTAATTCAGCAGAATTAGGTGTATTTTTATTCAGTGTTGTGCATCTATGGATCTCTTGGTCTCACAATAACACTACTTGTTTTTACAGAATATCAGATATCTAAATTATATGAGGGTAAATGCATCCACTTCATGCTATAATATAGTCATCTCTTCATTTTTACACTGTAAACTTTGAGACTGAAGGAATGTGGCACATTCTCATGTTATATCCTTCGATGTGGACGTGAATTTTGCAAGTTCTTTTTTCTTCCCATATTATTTTAACAGAGCAATTTAAATATATTTAAAGAGGTAAACAAAACAAAACATAAACTCATGATTTTGCTATTATTAAACAACATAGACCTTTTTTTACCTCTGTCTTATTCTCCCTCAGATTTATTATGTGATCTTTTGTGGTGTCAGGAGAGGTTGTGTTTGGAACATGAAGCACATTAAAAGTTTTGTCACATGCCAGCAAACACTCCGCTCTTGGTCTATGCTCCAACTTGACTTGATCAAAATGGGAGCATGAAAGCTACTTTGTTATGTCTTCCTCCAAGCACACTCTCTCCTTTTATTTTCCCTTGTTTATTAATTTCCACCTGTGCTGTGTGATAGTGTATCTAAAATATTCTGGGAATCCTAAAGAAGCCTTGCAGGGACGTGCAAAAGAGGAGGAAAATAGAGGAATGGGAGATGGGACATGAGACATAGAGATAGAGGTGGAATGAGAAGGGGCCATAGGTAGCAACAGTCTCTTAAGATGTGACTGTCGCTTAATGTGTGTTTGATAAGATCTGTGAAGCTGTCTGCTCTGCCTTGCCTCACCATACTGTGCCTCTATTGCCTGATGCTGTCAGCAGCTGGACGAAAAACACATTGCTGCATAAAAGGTGCTGTCGTCAGATAGTCATGGTCACAGGGGTCTAGGCCCTACAGGGTTTTTTGGTTTAGTTTTACAGGCAAAGAGCTCTACAAGGCTCAAAGTCATTTTTATTGTAGCATGCATAGTTTTAAAACTATTGCTGCTTTATCATCTTGTAGATTTAAACCACCAAATGTACAAATATATTTTTCTGCTCTGATAGGTGTTCTTCAGTAAAAATCAAACAAACAAAAATGTGGTTAGGTGATCCCATGTTTCTGGACAGAAAACCACAAAAATAGAACAATATCAGCAAATCACTCCAAAACTATCCAGATAGAGTTGACAACGAACACATTTCTGTCTTTACCTTTATTTACATATTATATTTCAGCAATACGGCATAAATAAATGTTTCTATCAGCATCCACTGTACATAAGTGGTGCGTGGTCATTGGTGTTCGGTGACATTGGTTGGTGATTTGTCATATGTTCACATGTTGAAATGCAGATTGTTCCAGATGCTGAGTGCTCTGCATGTGCGAGTGCGTCGGAAAATAATATGAGTCATTTTGGAAAAAAAGCTGTGCTGAGTGAAAGTACTGGCCTGTTCTCAAGGGAAGGAGAAGTGGATGATAAAGTGCTCTGGTTTGTTAATAGAAGACTATTAATAGACCATTTAAAAACATGTAACCTAAGTGAATTTTACATTAAGTGGAATTCCTATTAACAACACTTTCCATTTACACCTTCTGGGCTCCAAGTTGGTGACGCGCTTGCCCTCTTGACATTTGTGAGACAACCCAAACAAGACAACACTCTTTTTATGCTACTTCTTGACACTTCTGTTTGGACCGTTTCTGTCCCAGTCTCCTTGGGAACTGTTATGTACAGCCATCAGACATTCAGGAATGTAATCTCAAGTTGTTGCCAGCTTGTTGTAGCCTTGGATGGAGACAGTCTTGCTTCTGTGACACTGACTGGTATCAACAAGCTCACACTGCCCCCGTTTACCCCACACATGCTCATGCAACCTTGAATGTGCATTTATTTGTATGCTTTCTCTACCATGTTTCATGTATCCAATGAGACCAAACCACTGAGACCATGGATAGTGAACAACTTGTAAGGAGAGGAGGGGGAGACAGGAGAGGAGAGAGGACACAGAGATCAAATTACCAACGAAGATCTAATATTGCCTAGAATAACACTTTGCCAAGTTCTTTATAAATCTTTGTTCATGAGCATAAACAAACAAACCAAATAGTTCCAAACACTGGGATTTTTCTCCAGTCTTGAACCCCTGTGGAGGGAAGTACATCGCTTGTGTCTAAGTTGTGAATATGAAACAGGATAAACAGATAATAACCCTCACTGCTGATCGCTAGAGTGGAGCCCGCTGAGCTTCCTCTAAGCTCCACTCTGCTCCAAATAAAACAAAACTCTTCCTTAAACCTACCTCCACTTTATTTGTAGAAAATGTATCACAGTATTTCTAAGAATGTAAGTGACTCAGACACTAATATGAGGATGGCAACAGAGATAAATTCTTCTGTCACTACAAGTTATTAGTATTTTGTGAATATGTGTGGTTTTGTTCAAAGGCATGTGTAGACAGGACAGCAGAGAAGCCTGGTCACATCAGAGAGACAGAGAAATGATCATTTAAACTTTAATAATGTCTTTGGCAAACTGTCGTTGAACAGCTGCCAGACAGTACATATAGGTGCTAGTATGGGGTTTTGGTGTCATGTCCAAGAAGACCTTGACATGTAGCCTGCTGGGGCTGGGAACTGAATGGCTCACCTTCGGGTTTGAAGGCGGCTGTGCTACCCACTGAGCTATCAAACCAGACACAGTTTGAATGCAAGTACAAATCGTCTGGGTAAAGGTTTTATGGGCATGTCCAGTGATCTTTTTGTAGTTTTCGTGACCACTGGTGTTGGCGATACAGGACCCAACCAGGCACAATGAGGCACAATGTGAAATATACACTAATACTGAGAATAATATTTTACAAGCAGACAGAGATGGCTCAGTAATGGCCAATCACATCAGTTATTCTCACTGAGGAGTAGGTTGCTGAAAAGATCTATGTGTGCCAGTGACTCCTGTCTCATAATTGTTTGCAAACCAACTGATTTTAGAGCAGTTTATACTCTTATCTATCATAAATGATAGATATGATAAATAAATACAATAGCTTCCTGTAGTCTGCCTCTGTCTCTCATCAGCAATGAGCAAGATGTCTTGCTGTTGACCAATAAATTCATTAGTCAAAGTTCACCAGTTTGTGGACGGTGGAACTATTCAGTGGTTTTACTTACAGCAGCAGAACCACAGGTCTCGTGATTCTAAATTTAACAGTGCTGTTGTGACTTTTTTCTACTTACCTGCTGTGAGAAGAGGCCAGTAGAAAAGGCCTGGTGGTTGTATAATGCTCCATTAGCAGAGATGAGTATTGTCAGTGACTGGTTGGCTGGATGAGTGACAGATATTGAGTGAGGGTGTTAGGACTACCACAACTGGGTCAGTCCCTGTGGGGATGGAGCAATGGATGGAGGGTCTGAGTGGTTTGAGGAGGAGGTTGGTGAGGTGAAGCACCACCTGAGGCCTCCTCTTGTCTTTTTGTTTTAAGTAAAGCGATGACATCATGGCTAGGGGAGAGGGCGTGTGTTAGAGAGAGAATCCATGAGGTGCTTTTCTTTTCTTCTCCCCGTGGACACATACATCTCAAATCTGGCCATACAAGTGTTTCCTTCTCTGTGCAATGTTACAGTACACTTCCTCCCTTTGCAAGTCAAAGAATCTGTGTCCTCCAAATGAGACTGAAACTGACATATCAGTTTTTGTTGACATTACATAACTCGTGTGGTGATTGCAACACAGACATTAGGGAAACACCTTTCACGCACCAGATATGTGTACGTGCAGCTGACAAATCCGAAAGAAACAAAGCAACAAGTGTCTGCAAGTCAGATAGAGTAACTTCTATCTGGAATAAATCTGTGGCAACAAAATGCTGGAGGTCTTTACTTAATTAGAAAAAGGCACTTGAGGCACTGACTTTGTTTTATAATATGTAGTCTTTGGCATGCATGCAATTTTATCTAAAATTGTGTTGGTGTTTCCAGAAAAGCTTGGGCACTGTTTTAGATGCAGTCCTGGAAGTCCTGTCCTGGAGAGATACCAAAACTGAGACGCTACAATAACACCTTAATACTAAGCACTGGACTCTGACTTGCACATGTTGTGAATTCACTGAAATTCCACTGTAGTAAATTTT